>APFE030120544.1:0-83563 GCA_000404065.3 Pinus taeda | reverse complement strand
ACATTATTATTGTTTTGATTTTTTAAAGTGAGACCAATTAGAAGTATTTAAATTTCTCACAAAAGTTATTTTGATTTTTTCTTACGTTTTAAATTTCCATCCATTATTATTTTTTTAAGCTTTATCCACGATATTAAATTTGTGTCATTATGACTTTTTAAATAATTTTAATAACAAAATTATTAATATTTTAATTATATTTATTCTTATTTAAACTAAGCAATAGTACTCACTACTAATGATACAATTTTAAAATCGTATATAAATCTTAAAAAAATAATAATAGATGAAAATTTAAAACATCAAAAAATAATTAAAAATAACTTTGGTGAATTATTTAAATCATTTTAATTACTCTTACTTTAAATTGCACTGCAAAGCCAATTTTCCAAATAATATAGATTGGTGCCTTCAACTTTCTGACTCACTTATGAAAGCCTATCCAAATAGTTTACAATGCACTAAGAATCCCAAAGTGAAACGTTCTATGCCAATCTAAGATTTCAATATCAAGCCTAAGAAATAGTCGATATAAATGTCTTGTAGATACAAGTTTGACAGCAAATGAAACTAGCATAGAAATAGATTTTTACCTCTATCAACCCATCAATCAAGATTGCCCTCATTTTCTCATTGATTTCAACCTACCTTGTCATATAATCTGGAGGAATGCAGCTAATGGTCTGGATATATGGACATATGGTGCTACAAACTTTCACTGAAAAGAAAATAAAAAATTACCTTAACATTCCCAAAAAACTGCAATAATTGACAGAGAGACATACCTCAATCTTCCGGTAGAAGTTATATATATCTTTAGCATATTCAACAACTTCCAATTGATTTTCAAGGTCTCCATCATCCATAATAGGAAGAGCATTGTGGCAAACGCTGCATGCATCCTCAAATTATGCTTATCAAGATTATTGAACTTTTTTTATCCTACTTGCATCATAAATATACACAAAGATATTTGAAGTCTATAACACTTGCTAGTAATTTGGTTTAGACGTGGGTACTTAAAATAAGCAAGAATATCTACAAAGCAGCGCTTGTTCAAATACAATAGTTAGTTCATACATTTCAAAATTCAATAATTGAACTAAGTGGCAAGGAAACGCTAGCTATGCAGCTTTATTACTTTTGGTCTCATGAAATCAATAAAAAATGACCATGATTTCAACATTAACATTTTTGAAGTATTACTTGTACATATTGTTGAAGCAAATATTAATGTATAATTAAGAAGACTACACATATGGGTGAAGTAAATATAAATGGGCGATTAAAAAAATAGAGATAGTGTTAAACAAATATGAATTTATAAGAAGTTTTCAAATAATATAATCAACATCCTATGTTGAAAGACAAGGACAACAAATATAAGGGTGATACGCATGGGTGAAAATTTTCATGATGCCAAAGGAAATAAGATTACTCATTACACTTGGGGAGTAGGGAAGGTTTTGAGTAAATTGGCAAAGGCTTATTTTTTTATGGTGTGGTTTATCCATTTTACAGGGGAAAAGTATTTGCTTCTTCACGATTTTTGAAGATTCGATGTTGGTCATTAACATGGCAATGGCCCATTCATATCCAATGGGGAATAAACCTATAATGGTTATCTTTAGAATCGAATGTGGACTCTTTTCATTTGGCAAAGTTTTCCTCTTGCATATTAAATAAGCTTTGAATTTAGAGGTTAATCATTGGGTCAAGTTTGTCGTTGATTTGAACCCAAGACCATTGTTGAAAAATAGGGATTTAAGTTATTTCCTAGTCCCCTAGATTGATTAACTAGTGGCTTTTAATGGAATATTTTCTCATTATGAATCAATTAATGAAAATGGGTTGGCCATGCTTTAAAAGGACGATGGGTGGAGCTTCATTCCCCCAATTCAAGTAATCTTGTAGGCATTTATTTGTGGTAATTCAATGCCCTTTGGAACCTAAGATTTCGCAATGTGGGATGAGTGTTGGGGGCTCTCCACAAATATATTTTGTGGTCATGTGGCTTTAGGTTTATTGGGTTCAAGTGCCAATTTCTCTAATGGTTTCAACATCATTTTTTTTTAGTGTTTGCTCCCTATTAGGTTGTAGCAATAATTGTGTTGGTGATGTTAAGCTCCATGTAGGTCACGTGTTTCTCCTTGGTCACAATGGAGGTTATGGAGGTGTTTTTAGTGGGGATCTTTGCATTCAGGCTCTATTAGGTGTTAGTTTCGCAACGTCGTCATAACTCTACTAATGGGAGGTTGTTCCAAATCATAGGAATGCAATGGAATTTATGTGTACCTAGATGATTATTCAATGAACCTACTTCTTTCAAATGGTGGGAACCTCTTGTCATTCTAAACTTTGTGCTCTGGCAAGAAAATTCTTGAAGTCTTGGCTTTCCACTTTGATGTTTCTGTAAGGGAACTCCAAGATTATGTTAATTGGCTCTCTTGGAATGAAATGAGGCTTTATTTTGAGAATTTTGGGTTATGTTTGAATGGGCTAGCTTTGATTGGTTTTGATTTTCCTAGCCCACCTTTAGTTTCTTTTGGGTCTAGATTTTTTGACCATTTCCTTTGCTTTCTTGTTATTTTAGAAAGTGTCATTCAGTTTGTGTTATTCATGACTTTGTGTATTCTCTTGCTATGGACAACAAGGCAAATAGATAATTTTGACGAGTTCTTTTTTGACACAAGGAGATCTCATGGTTTAATAGTAGTGCATTGTTATCGATTTCTTTGAAATTTTATGAATTGGAGCAAGCTCGCTCCATTCACAATGTTAATGTCACAACCATTCTCTTGCTTTAGAAGTAGATAATTGATTCCTTGGAGCAAAACTACATTAGATTTAATAATGTGTTTATCTCCCGACTTCTAGAAGATCATTCAATGATTTCTCATAATAAAAAAAGATAAAAAAAATAGTATGATTAGTTTGGATGAAATAAGAATCCATCCATAACTTCATGATTCTATAGGAATCAAAGGAACTAACCCCTTAAATCTCGTGAGTAGAAAGAAGCAAAAGAAAGTGTCATTAGCACTTTCTTTAATATGCATTATCAAGTTTTTTTTTGTTTTTTGGGTACCTGTGTTAGGTTGGCCACATATAATCCAACTTGGAACACTTGTTTTGTTAATATCCTTAAGAGTTTGCATGTATTTTTTTTATCTATGTATAGTCTTGTAAAATCTAGTGTTCTAAAAGAATCTACTTTACTACTAACTTCAGTGCAACACTTTTTTGAATTAATATAAAGTTTTGTTTCAGTTAAAAAAGGAAGGAAGATAAGGACAACAAAAGAATATGCGTTTGTTGAATGTGAATTATGTCCTCTCTCTCTCTCTCTCTCTCTCTCTCTCTCTCTCTCTCTCTCTCTCTCTCTCTATAATATATATATATATATACATATCTATATATATATATATATATATATATTGCATGTATTTCTGATCTATGTATAGTCTTGTAGAAATCCAATGTTTTAGAAGAATCTACTCTACTACTAGCTTCAGTGCAACACTTTTTGAATTAATATAAAATTTTGTTTCTTAATTAGGATATGAATATGGTTTTTCACTTAGGGTTTAGGGTTTTTTAAATCTAAATAAGGTCGATGAGCCTTGAACTCTCTAGGCCCTTGAAGAATTTAGAGAAAGTTGACTATTCTGAGGACCCCTATGAAGGCTTCTACTTCTAGTCCTCTCCGGTAGGGTTCCTACACTTGACACCCTTATCTTATCAGAGCACACTCGATGTATCGTGGCTCCACTTCATGACTTTGTTTATGTCTCCTCTTTGTCCCCCTTCACCTACCCCCCCCCCCCGCAATCAACACACTCTTTCCCGGTCACATTCCTTCCCTGCGAACCCCCCTCTCCCTCAAACAACTTTGTTAGGCTCCCTCCCTAAATCCCTCCTGCCTTTAGTTGTTTATCCCCTTTTTCTTTCTCCTTCTTCATCTAGTGGTTTAGACTTAGTGGCTACATTCGTCCCAGTTCCCCCCCGCCTTCCCCCGCCCCACCATATTACCTTATCCTTCCAGTTTTTTGCGTGACATTGTTACCCAGGAGATGCAAAGTGGTGGTATTTCATCGAACTCTCAGTTGCCTCTGCCATAACTAGCGTCAAAGATTATACAAATATCAAGTAAGAAATGTGTGAAGCGTAAGGTCTATAAACCAAGTATATTTTTAAGAGATGATATCAAGCTAAACAACATCTTTGAGATTGAAGAGGCTACGATGGTGGGTAGGTTCTCTAGCAAGAGAATGGACATGATAGTAATGAGAATTCGAATTGCTAAACATTTCATTTTGGTCATAGCTAACTCACACGGATGCATTATCTCAGCAGAAGGTTGGCTATATTGGATCACACACACTAGGGAGGATGTAGAGAAGCTTCTATATTGATGATGGTAGTGGGGCTCCCAAGAACTCTTCCTTAAAAAATGGATAGTGGACTTCAATTCTGGCTTTGAGAGGCTAACGGTGGTCCCAGTGTGGGTGAGACTCTCATCACTACTTTTGTAGTTCTGGTCAGATGAGGTATTCCAAGAAATCAAGAATATCTTAGGGTTTTTTTATGAAGTTGACTCATATAAATGAGCAAGCTATATGGAATGGCAATGATTCTTGTTGGTATGAATTTGGCATCAGGTCTCCCAACCTCAATCTCCATCAAATTGGGCCCAAAAACTCACGAGTAATCCCTTGACTCTTAGGAAATCCCGTACAAGTGCATATGTTATCACTCATATGGTCATTTGGGGGAGGATTGCCCTAGTGGAAAGATAAAAAAGAAATAGCTTCAAAAAATTAATAAGGTTTTGGATTCTGGCAGCACTCCATCGCACAATATGAACTCTGAAGGGAATACTACCAAGGAAACCACTTCTAACCCACCCTCTAGTTTGGATGGGAAGAGGCGAGCCTCAGTGGAAAATATGCAATGCACCTTGTAGCAGCTGCAAAGGTGCCTCAAGCTAAGCAGACAACCAATCAAGAAAAATCTCAAGGAAAAAAGAAACAAGACCCTCATGTAGTCTCGAATTCCTCATGGGGTATGTATTATCCTTGATCACTCTCCCCCCCTTTCTTTCTCTTCATATTTATATGTTTCACTCTCTTAGTCTCAACAAAATTAACCTCTTAAGGAATTGTCAAAATTCATTTGTTCCCCTCCCCTTGAGTTCCTTTCCTATTCTCCCCCATTCCCCCCTTTTAAATCTCCCTCCCCTATCACCAATATGTCCATTCTCTTAAAGGACTCCTTTCCCCTCTTCATTCTATTTCAATTAAACATTGTTACAACCTTCACTCATTTTCAACTTACTTGATCGAAACCAATATAGAATTGGGGGTTTTAAACCTTGAGTTAGGGGGAGGTCTTGGCTCCATATATTACCTATTACCTCAAGGCTTGGGCAGAGGCAGGCAGGAAATTATGTATTTCCTTATCAAACGAACAAGCCTCCTCGGAGATAAAACATGGGAAGCAAAGACCTATTATTGGGGATCTTATAGAAACTGCCACTGAGAGGGTTTCAGAATGAGAATCCTTTTTGTTAACATTTAGGGATTGGCCAATCCCTCAAAAACCTTGGCCTTGAAGAGGCTAATTGCATATCTCTTGCCTCACATTATTTTTCTGCAAGAAACTATGATCGATGGTCCTAAGGCGGGGTCCCTTTTATCTCCCCTCCTCCCATATTGGTATTTTCATCATATTGATGGTTTAGGGAAATATAGAGGTTTGATCACATGCTAGAATTCTACTCTTCCACATTGTTCTTTGGCATGAGCCTTCGGGTACTGTATTACTACCACTTTCATTATAAGAGATGATGGTGTTACATTCACCAGACTAATTGTTTATGTTCCATACATGGAAAGGAAACTATTATGGGAAAACATTTCCAAACTCTTATGCTTTGGTTCAAAACCAATATGTCTAGGGGGCAACCTAAATTTTACATCTGGGAAATCTAAAATTCAGAGCCCCTCCACACACTTTGATCCAATAACAAATTATTTTTTGGAAAATATTAAGAATTTAGGATTGGTATATGTCCTCCCTACAAATTTTCTCCCAACTTTGTCAAACAACAAAAAAAGTCCTTCATATATTTCCAAAAGGTTGGATTGTTTTCTCATCACTGATAATTTTTTGGACTAACCCTTTCATATTCATCAATGGATAGACTCATAGGGGGTCTTATATCATTGCTCGATCATTATGGACATGATTCTCAACTCACAAAAGCCTCTAGGAACCTTTAAATTGAATCATAGTTGGCTTAATCATCCTTCTCTTATCGAAAAAATTAAGACTTAATGGTACCCCTTCATTCTAGCTTGGTGACAATCTCCTTCAATCCAATTTCAGGAAAATTTAAAAAGGGCCAAAAAAATCATCATGTAATGGGCTTGAGAGAAGAAACGTCAAGACGAAAAGTCTCTAGCAAAAATAGAAGAAAAATTAAAGGATCTCCTTATGAATAGGGATCACTCCTCACTCTTTAAGGAGAAATTATCAGTCCAAAATGACCTTGAAGCGGGGAAGAGAACCCTCCTTATTGAAAGGGAGAAATAATGGTGTCTAAAGAGTAGAGCCCTTTGGTTGTAGAATGGTGAAAAAAACACAAAATTCTTTCACATAATTGCAAATCATAGGAAGGCAATAAACGTTACTTAGGATATCAACAAGGTTGATGGATCAAATGCCATCTCTTTTAAGGATATCTATGATGAGGGTGTATCATACTTCAAAGATATCTTTAAACCATCAGGAAGAGAAAACATAAACAAGATACTCCATATATCAATTTTCTTTCCTCATTTTACAATAGATGATGATAATGATAAGTTAATGAAGGAAGTTACAAACCTAGAATTGGAGGATGTCCTCCACAACTTTTAAAAGATAAAAATCTTGGTCCAAATGTTCTCTCTATTGAATTATACTTGGCTTGTTACAATTTTATTAGAGATGATTTTATACAGATTGTGGAATATTCTAGACAACAAGGAAATATCCTCGCCCCATTCAATTCCACATTCATTGCCCTCATCCCCATATCTGATAAGCCTAGTTCCTTTTATCAATTCTAACTCACTTCTCTTTGTAACTATCTATAATATTATCTCAAAAATCATTGCACTTTGCATTAAACCCATCCTATCAAATCAAATCTCATTACAACAATTTGGTTTTTAGAAGGACATGTAAATTCATGAGGCTGTTAGGTTAGCATAAGAGGGCCTTCATTGTATTTATTCTGAGAAACAAAAGGTTATCATATACAAGGTGGATTTATCTGAGACCTTCGATAGGGTGGATTGGATTTTCATTGGATTAATTCTTCTACATCTGAGTTTCAACCCTCTTTTTGTATCTTGGATCAACAATTGTAGTTACCAAATATTCAATGGCCCTCTTAATCAATGAATCAGTGCCCCCCTCCTTTAACCCCTAGAGAGGGATTAGACAAGGATTCCCCCTATCCCATATCCTCTTCTTATTGGTAGTCGAAGCCCTCAACAAGGCCATAATTGACGTAAAGCGATGACATTGTATAAAAGGCATTCAGATTTCCCAAGATTGCTCAAATTTTCACCTTATTTCATGGATGATATCATTGTGTTTCTATTAATGGATGTCACCAGTCTCCTTGCTTTAAATCATATTCTAGACCTATTCTTTATGGCCAAATGCATGGTGATCAACCTTGAAAAATTATCCTTGATCGAGAATGCCATTATCCCCCAAGATAATGATATTGTCTCCAGAATACTCTTTGTCACCCTGTTTCCTTTGGGAGAACCCTTAATGTATCTAGGATTCATTTTAAACCCTATTAGCTACTGGAATTGAGACTGGGTTTGTTTCATTGCTAAGATTGAACTTAGAATTGGGCATTGGTGTAACATATGGCTTTCAAGAGTTGGAAGGTTGATACTTTGTAAAGTAGTGAGAGAGGCTATTCTTATTTACTGGGCATCCCTTGCATAGGTTCCTATGGGTATCTCACACAAATTCGGGGAACTATCATCAATATATCTCTGGGCGAGAGAACAAGATCATCACCCTTTTTGCCCTTATAACATGGTCCTCTATTGCTTTGTTGAAGCGGCCTGGAGGTTGGGGATTAAAAAATATCAATTGGTTCTCAAATAACTTGTTGTAAAAGGGTGTTTGGAAACTTATTTAGGGTTCTGGGCTTTGGCCTCAAATAATTTCCAAGAAATATATCTATCCCACTTGAATATTTCCAAAGCTCTAAGAATATCTTCATCTTTAGGATCTTTGATCTGGAAAGCTATAAAAGGTTATGCTTCTGCCATTCTCCATGGCCTTCGATGTAAGGTGGGGGGATGGTACAAAAATTATGGCTGGTAAAGACCCATGGATAGGAAGTGCAGACTCTCATATACTTCCCAAGAAACTCACACAAATTTTGCATACTCATGGCATTTTTCAATTATACCTGGTGTCTATTCATAGGGGGATGATGGGCTCGCAAGAGTGGAAAGTAGCGACATAATTGCACTTGGAATGGGACCTAGCCAATGAATGGAATAGTCACACTAAAGTCGTTCATCACAACCTTGTTCCTCTCTCTCCATCTAAGGGAACCTTAGTTTGGTCCTCTGCTCCTTCGAGCATATACAGTCTAAAATATCGTTTTTTATCATTGGCTCATTAACCAAATGTCCACCCTCCTTGGTGGGTACAAAATCTATGGAAACAGTTATGCCTGTTAAAAACCAAATTATTTATGTAGCTCCTTTTAAAAAATAAAATGCCAACTTGGGAGGTACTTAAAAAACAATCTTCTGCGAGCCTAGCAGATGATCCCTATGCTTATAAAATGTTGAAGATATCCCCCATTTATTCACAAACTACCTTTTTATTGTTAGAGTTTGGGAAGAGGTAAAGAAATCTCTTAGCGACATCCCATAATGGTGCAGGGTCTCAATGGATGAATGCTTCAAAGACTGGTTGGGAAGAAAACCTCCAAAAAATATTTGAGCATTCCCAATGTTTATTTGTTGGGGCATCTGGCTGGAGAGAAATAGCTCCATCTTTGAAAATCGGAGTCAATCTTTCATCTAGCTAGTTGTAAATTGTCTTGATTTACTATCATCCATTCTACAGTCTCCCTCTACCACTCAAAACAAAACTAGGATTGAATTGGAAATATTGAAAGTCAAAACATGGGTTTTGTTTATGGTGCAAGTCAACAAAATCCATCTATGGGAGGTGCAGGAGGCACCATTCATTTGATTGACTCACATTTCTTCTCATTTTGTTGCAACATTGAACATGCAACAAAAAATTATGCAAAGTTGTTACAATTAGATTCTTATCTACATCTTCCTAAGATCAATATATTTGGAGATTCGTTGGTTGTTATAAAATGGATGCAAGGAACTTACAAGCTCAAAAATTACATGCTCATTCCACTGTACCAAAATTTTCTTTAGAAAACAAGGTAATTTTTTCACATATCTATAGGGAACATAACCAAGTGGTTGATCAAATTTCGTTGGGAGGATTGGCATTGGATAAAAGACATTGGGAAATCTAAGAGAACAATGAAGGCACCATCTGGTTCCACTAGCTATGCCCATGGGCATAACTAGAACCTTAGTTTTCATTAGCAGCTCACATGTTTCCATCAGTGTCAACTTTGGATAAACTATATTGATATGTCTATATCTTTCTTAATATCTACAACTATTATATTTTTGATGAAATCTATAGGCAACATGCTTCTACTTCAGGTCAGATCAAATCAACAAGATATCATACATCAAATATTTTGTGTTCTCTAACATGGCTCTTTAGACATTTTTGTTTTTAGATGGATGTCCAAGATCAATTTTTGTATTTCAGGACTTGGAAGACACATTAAATTGTTTCTTGAGCCTATACACATTTCTTTTTGTATAAAGGCAAGTGATGTATATTCATATTTATGGGTCTTTTTACTAGACTTTATCTGAAGCCAAAGTGCCATATGAATGTTTTGAAATCTACTCTCAATGTATTTTATTTTGGTTAAAAATAAAATATATGTTTTTTTCTTGGAAAATAAATAAATAAACACACACACACACAACTTGGGTGAATGTTAAGTCACCTGGTTTGTGTTTGTTTTTTAGTTCGGCGACTTTAAAATTTAACAAAATTTTGAAAATAAAATTCGGTATTAAGTTCGATATACTAAAAAAAATGAAATATATATATATAGATATATATGACAACATAATTTAAATATTATTATTATTATTATTATTGGTTTTATATTGCCTCACAAAAACTTTTTAAATAGATACATCAGTCATCTAACCATCATAAACAAGTTTTGTGGGTAGGTGGTCTCAACCTGCTTAGAGGAAAACCAGGTATTTTTTACCACCTACCTATAGAGTAGTTGTTCCAAATTTCTAACATCTTTGACAACTTAAGCATAATAAAAGAATCAACAATCGAATTTGAAAACAACTTCATGTGATCAAACATAACAGAAATTAAGATTTTGATTAGGTGACCGATGACAAATCATTGGCACTCGATCCTAGTGGGGCAGGAATAACAAAAATACACAAAATGTGTCAATACGGTCCAATCTAGCATCCATTCTTTCAAGACAAACTCGTTGATTTCACTACACCTTTTTAACATTTCCCCAACTAACAAAGATATCGTTTCTTTTTGCTTGATTCTCAGCTAACACCTTGCCCAACAAGGTTTTCATTGGAAAATAGAAGGAGAGGGAATTTAAATATCCTTTATTCTTACACTTGGTATGACAGGGGTCAAGGATCCACTGTTCAAATACATGTAGAAGCTTAGAAACAAAGAAGGCCTACCTTTCACTAGCAATCGCGGTTTCCATTTGACGAATCTCTTCACAAGTACTTAGGGGAACAACAACGTGAAAAGTATAGCCACCTGGGTTTGTTGTTGTGATTTGTTATGGCCCTAAGGCCCTTGACCTCCTCCTCCATGTCAACTCCTCATATATTGACGTGGTTGAGGATTCCTAACCACGACACTTAATAGAACATGACACACGCACACACATATTCAAAAATAATAAATGAAAACAAAATTCAAACATTAAAATCTTTTCTTTTTATTTATTATTTATTTAATAGTTTTCTTTATATATTTGAATTTTTATATTTATTAAAATATTACACTTCTATTATAAATTATTTTCCTTGAAAAAAAACTGTAATTCGTTGCAACTTAAAAAGGGAACAAAATTACATTTTGCATATGCTAAAAGCATTCAGTATGAGCAAGACCACATTCTTCTGAGAACGGATTAACAACCTCTCGCCTCAAAAACGAAAACTAAAATATAAAAAATATAAACAAAAGAGAAATTAAGTGTTATGATAATCAATTAACTTCTTTTTCTCTCCTTTCTTTCTTTGGACCTTCTGTCATCCCCCTGAAGGAGGGTCAACAGGTACCACCACCAACTCATTCATAATCACCATCGAGGAGTGTTCTTTATTAGAATCTAAACTTTTTGAGACATGGTCTCTCTTTGAGCCCACCAAACCATCCTCTTTGCGAACCATTGTTCTAGGATATTCAAGTTTAAGGATTTGTTTTATTTTTTAAGCATTATGTAGGGGATGTGTAACACCCTCATCCCACAACTACACAAGTAACAAGCCAACCAAGGTAAATATGCAATGAGAGGCCACTATAAGGGGATTCAACCTCTTAGGTGACCTTAAGGAAGTGGGATCGACAGAAACCCACAACACAAACCTTTTATTCCTGCTACAGGACTCCCAGAAGCCTTCCCAGTCATCGCCATGACCAGTCCCTAGGTCCCACTAAATTTTTAGACCATTAAACCCCTGGACACTCCCTTGATATGGACCAGAATGCATCCAGGATGCTCCAGATGCTCCCACAGCAAGGGCAAGCGAGCGTCCAGGGAATATTCTCCTTAGTCATGTGCTTGCAACTTTGGGATTTGTGCCACTTTTTCAAGCCCAAAGCCCAAGTTACTACCCAGAACTCAATGACAGGTTCATAAATAAATTTACAAAACAGAACAATGGTATATTTGCAAAAACTTTGACAAGGTCTAGACGTGACCCCTACTAGCCATGACATGCATTTCGTCAAACATGTCACAAATATGTAATCTACAGGTTTAAACAACATATATGAGCATAGGAGTCTCATACTTATCTGAGAATCGCTAATAAGTATTGTTCCCTTATATCATTAGTTGCATTATCATCTATTATGTCATAGATACATTGTTCATTCATTTACAAATCAAAACATGAGAGCCATACATCATCATTGTCATAATACATACTTATAATCAACATAATAACAACAGAAATATCAAGGATACATCAGTCATAAAATCCACATATAAACCAATACATTTACACATAAGATATCAAGGAAAGAACCTCTTATTAATGAATGCAAAAGCCCACCCGGTATGGGATTGCCACATTCCACCCGACCATAGATTGGTTGAGCCAGATCTCTCTTCAGCCAATCACCTCATGCCATATTCCAATTATGAATGTGGGACTGAAACTAAAAGAACCAACCAGGGAATCCCGAGGCTAAACCACCTCGCCCTCATCAATAGAAACCAACCTTTATCGAAATCCACACATGATCGCTAGGCCAAAACAAAAAACATGTAATAATAGGCTTTACCATAATTTCCACCAGAACACTAGGCCAAAACAAGCATGGATGTCACCATATTTCTCCACCTACACCTTGAGGAATTTTCTTGTCTCCTAATCTCTAGGCTTTACCGCAATCCACATCGAATCACTGGGCCCTAACCGAGACTCCACTCTCCAGGCTTTATCGTATATCCCACCCTGGGATTACTAGGCCTGATGGAGAGCACCCACCTCTAGGAATTATCGTATATCCCTCCATTCATCAATCGAGGATTCCTAGGCCCACCGAGGAAACACAAAAATCTGGATTTACCACAACCCACAAATTGGTTAAGGGGTTACTAGGCCAGGTGTTCTTTTATTCAGAGATCCACCTCACTCAACTTCGAATCCATCCAGCAATCTAGCTCAACTAAAACATGAGAACCCCATCACACCATGATTATCCGAAAATGCAAGGCTAGGCTGAAAACATTGTCATGCCTAGAAAAACCCATGCCATGAAAGTAAAGATCCACATGCAATACCATTCATGCCAAATCTAGCAAGTAAATCACACATGCAAATTGATACTTGCAAAGAATCCTGTTGTAGTTGCTTGATCTTGTTCTTCCTTGTTTGCTCCTTCCTTCCTCTTGCCTTCTTTTCCTTTCTTGATCCAATGCCTAAGCACTCTAAGAAAACTCTAAGTGTCCAAGAGTGAGAGAGAGAGAATAATGAGTGAACTCCAAAACTAAACCAACAAAAGGTACCAACTGATCCTCAGAAGCCTTTTTATTAATGAGGCCTATATTTTCTTCATTTTTCATTATTTTCCTTCATTTTCCTTCATTTTCCTCCTCACATGCAACCTATGACCTTTCACCTTCCTTTTCTCCTAATTTCAATTATTTTCATTAATAAATGTGCTAAAAACACCATTTTTCTTTTCCAAAGCCTTTTTCATTGCCTTTTCCAATTTCCTTAGCCATAATAAACCAATGAACACCCATACTAGGATGTCTTTCCCAACATTCAACTTGGAATAAGTGTCTAATCAACTGTGGTTATTATTTTGCCTTTATTAACTTTTATTACATGGAATTTTCACCAGGGTTGTTACAGAACCCTCCCACTTGGGGGACACCATCCTCGGTGTTCAACCACACCTATACCTCAACAAAACCACCGAAAATCAAGAATATTTCCCATGGAGCTTTATAACATAACTCGATACAACATTTACAATGATCACCTTGCTAAGAAGCAAATCAACATGACAACATAACAACATGACAATTATAATGACATGACACCCATACCGCTTGTTGGAGCTTTACAACATAGCTCATGGCGGTATTTACATCCATATACATATGTACATATACCTTAACATCACACCAAAACATATGTCAATCATATACCTAAACATCACACCAAAACACATGCCGATCATAGACCAAAACATCATACCCAAACTACCTTGCTTCAACTAGCAAAGAATGAAGGATACATAGCCCGCATCTGATCTGCTTTCTTCCATGTAGCTTTATCAAGCCCAAAGTTCTTCTGCTGCACTTTAACTTTCTCAATTGCTCAGTTCTAGAGCATGAGCACCTTTCTCTGCAAGATACACTGAGGTTCTGGTTGGAATTGTCCATTTGGCTCCACCTGCAATACAAACCAATCAATCACATGATCAACATCTTTAACATAATTCTTAAGCAATGACACATAGAAAACATCATGGACTTTTATTGTCAAAGGCAATGCAAATCGATAGGCTACTTGCCCAATCCTCTCAATAACCATGAAAGGTCCATAAAACCAGGGTGTCAACTTGGTGTGATTTCTGGTAGCATCGAATGTGATCTAAGCCTCAAAATTTGTAGGGAGGCTAGGACACATGTATTCCAGAATACCCAGAAATCATTTTGGGAAATTCCACCCGGAGAAGGTTTTATTAAAATAATTAATTATTTTTAATGGATGCATAAGTCTAAACTTAGGAAATTAAACTAAGGGTGAAACTTCTAGAAGAAGACGAGGATCAATCCAAAAAAAATTAAACCATTGATTAGAATATAATCTGGGATTTTGGTTACTAAACAAGAAGATTATAAGAAGAGGCTTGATGGGCATTTGGAAGGCACATCGAGTGAGAGATCAAGAGATCGATTTCTGACGAGAGCAAAGCAACAGTTGTCGGAGAAGTGATCGAGGTGATTTCTTGCAGTGAGGGGAAAAGATAATTTTTCAAAGGGAGTTTTCCTAATCTGGAGAGTGCAAGGTAGAGAGGACAGAAAGACATCTATAGAGGTTGACGTAGGGCCACATAGAGTTACATTGTGATAGCATGGAGCTTCAGAGGGAGTCTAAAATTTTGTTGAGGAACAATCAGGATCTAGTGCCAGGGCCGGGGTTTGAGACCTAAAGGCCAGAGGGTCGAAGTTTCCAGCCAACAGAGAATCAAAGGAGGTATAATGCAGTCCCAACAACAGTGACGAAATACTACGTAGAGGCTTATCTCCAACGCAGATCAGTGTCGGATCTTCCAGTGACAGGGTGAGATCATCTCACTATTTTTGTCTAGTTAGATCTATGTATAGGATTTCCAGTTTGGGCATCTGAATAATTGTACTCAGAAATTACTTCTTAATAATACAAACTCTCAGTTGCTGCACTGATTTTCCCACATTAGGTTTTTCTGGGGACATTAGTCCAAAAATAATGGTGCCACTTGTGTGTGCTATTTCCTTCTTGCTTAGATTCTTGTTTCCACATATTATTTAAAGTTGTGAAGGTTACAATTGTATTTATTTCGATATTTACAGTAGAACATAGTAAATAACTTGCATGGATTAACAAGTAGGAGAAGTAATATCAGTTTGTTGCAGCAGTGATTCGGGGATTCTCGAATTTTCACACTTGGCACATGATCCAATCTACAAGGAGCTCTTCTTCGATTTGATGCACAAGTAGACCTATTCCCCAACCTGTAACTCCTTGAACAACCTATTCTGATCTGCATAGCTCTTTTGCGTATCTTGTGTTGCTTTCAAATTCTTCTTGATTACCTGCATTTCTCGCTCCATGTTTGCCAACATGTCTGGTCAAATCAACGCTCTGTTAACTGGATCACTCCATCTGATTGGAGTATTACATCTCCACCCATAAAATGCCTGAAAAGGGACTCATCTCCAAAGATTCATAATACCCATTGTTGTAAGCAAACTCTACAAATGGAAGATACACTTCCCACTTTCTTTATTGGTGCATCACATACATCCTCAACATGTCCTCCAATTTCCTGTTGACCCTTTCAGTCTGTCCATCTGTCTATAGATGATAAGTTGTACTAAAGGCCAAATTTGTGCCAAAACCTATAAAAAGCTCCTTCCAAAGTCCTATATGACGGGGTGATTCCTCCACTTTGATGGGGTTGACAATGCCTTGGCCATTAACACCCAAGCCCTTTCCTTCATACCCCATTTTCTTCAACAATTTGGAGCCAATTCCTGTGATATGATTTTCAAAAACAACGAAATCGTCATCAGGACAAATACATGAATTCAAAGAATTACTTTTTACCTCACATGGGTCACGCTGCAGCTTTTCTAAGGCCTCATCCTTTACTTGCAGTTGTCGTAGCAAACTATGTTTCTCCTCTTTCTTGTCATGTAGAAGCATCTTCAACTCAGTGTTCTCTGTTTGAAGATTTTGGTTGTTGTGTTTCAGTTCTTCCAGGGCCTCTTATGTGGCTTGCAATTGAAGTTGCAATTGCTCCTTTTCCTTTGTCTCTCTTTGTAGAGTTTCATACATTATTTCCACCCTTTTGGAAATTTTGAGCATGGTCTGTACATCACTTTTTCATCCTCTGTCGTTGCATGTTCCATTGTTCATGCTGCAATTCACCTTAGTGTTGGTGACATCATGGATTCTCTGGAAGACAAGCTCCACCCCCCAAAATCACCCAATTGTGAATTGTGCAAAGTAGTTTCAAAGAGCAGGAAAATAAAAATCGAGGCAAAGGGCTTCTGTCGTTGAGGGAACCCATGCAGGGAGGGATTTGTTTCATGAGGATTCCCAGTCACTGTAATAGTCGTAGTACATCATTTGATGAAGAGAAAACGAGTGACCAAGTCAAATAAGCTTATGTGACATTAGGTCCAATGCTCGAGCCCCACAACCTCCACATTACTTCAAAATTAATTGCAAATTCTCAAGAAAAGCCATTGCCTGAGGAGTACTAAGGCCTGTAATCTGAGACACCGTAATGTCTTGCAAACATTGAGAAACCTTGTTCGCCATGATTGTCTCCTACACACCAACAAAAAAGTGTACAATAAATTAAAAAATTCACATACACACATTCAAAAATAATAAATGACAACGAAATTTAAATATTATTATTATTTTAATTTACATATGTTTCTTTTTATATTTACTTTTATATTTATTAAATATTTCTATATAATTGTTTTTTTATAATTTGTGTATTATAAATAAAAAATTATATCAAATTGTGAAGATAAAGATAACATTGTGTTTAACAATTAAAAATCATTAATTAGCATGTTCTATGTAAATAACAACACAACTCCCAACATTTTTCCCAAGCTAATTAACTGTATTGTTCTCTTGCTTATTGTTAATTTGACTTCAGTTAACACATTTTGTTAGGGCACACAACTTGGATTTTATTTTTTTATTTTTTTTTTAACAAGTAGGTTTTAATATTTAGGGTTTTATTGTTTTGTTTATTTCTTTTTATTACAAACCTCTTGAATTTCTTATGATTACATAACGAACTTGAAACGAATTAAATTTGCTAAGCAACGAAATTTGATGAACTTCAAATTTAATCAATTTTGTTCGATGAACCCAGTGACTTAGGGTGAATTTATACATTGGTGTACACAAATGAAAACCTTCACTCCCTAAGAGGGATGGATGAGGGTTGGGGTAAGGGGAAAAAGTCAACATGTGTATATACCATTATTTTATATAATTTTTTTATAAAAAGAAGTTTTAAATTCTTCCTTAACATTTAAATGACAAACATATATGCCTAATCAAGATGTGGGATGCCACTGATAATATGAGGCATGTGACCACCATGACTCCATTGTTGAATAATAGCTCATTCACTAGAGTGTGTGAACCATTGTTAAGAGTAACTAAGCCATAGTTGAGGCTATAACTTCACCTTCCTTCCACTTACCTAATTGACTTCTCACCACTATTTATTTTTATAATAAATGGATGTACTCAAAATATTAAAACATGCCACTTTCAAAATTCTTATGTGAGATACTAAATGTAGAGATCTACTGAAAATTAGTGGTGAGATTAGCTATGGTAAACCATTATTAATTTACAGTTAAATTCAATGATTGGCAAATCATAAGTTTTATTCAAACACATTTTGGAAATAATTTTTTTTGTAAGAAAGGAGGAGAGATTCTATAATCACAAGAACCATCGAAATTAACTTTTAAAAGGTATGCTATTATGCTTGTTGAAAATATTTTATCATGCTCTTTTATATAAAATACATGCATGCTTATTGTATATTTAATAGAAGGATAAACATCTTACCTCCAAAAAAACCCCATGGAAGTGTTACTTTGGGGATTTGCAATGCTTTCTTATGTCTATTATAAGGGAAAAGAGACACATTACAAAATTACTTGTTATAGTAAACTCCTACTTATCTATTCTTATATCACAATCTTATCAATATGTTTTTATAATACATCTAACATGTAATTTCCTTTTTTGGGTACATTTTCTCATTTATGATAATAAGCCCCCCCTCCAATTATAAGATAAATATCAAAATAAGGGTTATAGCTACAATGCAGCATAGTCCCTACCTCTATTGCTAATTAGTTAATTTAAAGTTGTGTAGAGTGCGGAGAAAACTTCACACAATGAAAGCTCTCTGCACAATGAAAGATGTCTATGAGATCATAGTTCTATGTAAATGTAAACGCGAGACCCACCATAGGAAAAATATCAAAAGTGAAGAACACATGGACTCTTTGATTGATTAACAATCAAATTCACTGTCTAGTTTATAATACCAACAATGCCTCCACATAGAGAGACATAATTAGGTGGATATACCTTTGACTTGAAGATCCATGGAATTGTAGTCATTCATGGAGTGTAGAATATTATGTAAAGCCCCAAACCAAGAAGAGTCAGCCACACATATTGATAGACTCCATGGATGGATTGGGCAGTGAAATTGAATTTGGTTATGGTGGATCAATTGGTCATTTGTTGCCCGCCTATAGATGCTGCAAAATAAATTAGGGACAAGTAATCTAAAGAAGTTAGATGGATGTGTATTGTGTTGCCTTGGAATATATAAATTAGGCACTAATTTAATGGAATCTAACTCAAAAGTAAACAAATATTGAAGGATGCAGAAGAAGGTCATTGTGCGGGAGTATGGAGCTCCACACAACCTCTACACTCTGCACAATGAACTTCCTCCGCACTCCACACAGCTAGAGTGGCCCATAAATGAGTGCAGAAATGTGGATAGAAACAATGGATGATATGTTGTCTTGTAAACTTAATGATTTCATTTTAGACTTATAGTTTTTAAAACCTTTGGAAATTTTCTAGATTCAGGTGCTTTTTAAACACTCACTGCCTTGACACTTGTAAAAAAAACATTTTGTGTGGTTTATAATTTGTGTACATGTACACATAGTCAACTATTATTATAAAATTTAAAATTTATTATCCCACGTAAACAATATTATCCTTGTGTGGAGCTTCCTTGTGCAAAGCTTTCACTGTGTGGAGCTTCCTTGTGTAGAGCTTTCATTGTGCAGAGGAAAGTTGCGCATAATGAAAGATGAACACAAGAAATCACTACATGTAACAATTTTTCTTTGAATGGTACTATTTATATGATGTGTTAGGGGTTTTGGGGTTGTTGGTCGCTATGGTGTTTGCTCAGGATATGGCATTTGTGTACATTTGAACATGGCTCGTAGGCATTGCGTCACACATACCTTTGCCTTGATATATTCTACAATGTGAATTGACCATATAAGTCTAAGAATGATAGGTGCGACCCTCCCCCTACCTCGAGAGCTTTTTTGAACACGATGCCGACAATTCAAAGAAATAAAAGCATGTTTTGATAAATAAAAATTTGTCATTTCTTTAATAGAACCCTGAAAATTAGAAACAAATCTAACAATGAAGTTATTGGCTCTTTCCTAAATAAAAAACTATTTGAAATAAAAGTGATTTCCTATCCCATCGATGAAGAATTTTTGAATGTTGATTTCTGACGTTCATGCTCTTTGACACAATGAATCTATTTGGCTCTTTCTTTCTCGCTTTGAGTTATCTAGTGAGGTTCCTTGTTATAAGATGCTACCATGAGACATAATAATCCTTTATTTGGTTCAAAGTTCCACCTGCAACAACAAAACCAAATTCTGATAAAAAAAACTTTGTCATTTCTTTAACAAAACCCTGCAAATTAACAACAAATCTAACAATCTAGTGACTTCTTTTCAAGTCCTACAAGAACCATTGGTTTGATTATGTTGTTGCATTCTACACTTTGATTAATGTCAAAATAGATTATGCTCTTGGCGAATTCTATTTTAACATGTGATGAGAGCGAATTTACCATGGGTGCTTTTTTATACATTTATCTCGTTCAAAATGAATTTTCAATTGTGCGCAGGAGGGTTAACGAATTGGCCTTGCTTGTTTATTGGCACTCTTCACAATTTTTATTCAAAATATTGGCGACATACTCAACCAAGTTGTAAATTGTTCCCTTCTCAATGATGTTCCCACCCAATTGCCTCCAACATTTCTAGTTTTACATCCAATGCCCGATCAAAACTGGACAAAAAGAGGGCGACTATAACACATTCCCATTTAGTTATTTTTGTATTATTATATCAGCAAGAAGGCTTAGCATGGAGACAAATAACAACCAAATGAAAGGGAAAAATCATTGCTATGTACAAAACATATATTATAAAAGCATTTTTGAGATAACTATATTTCATAGTATTTATTGATCAACATTAGCATTTCAATTGCACAAAAAAACTACAAGAAAGTGACAAAGCATTTCAGTGGAACGAAGCATTTATTGGGGAAAATGAAATCATATAGAAAAAACAATTTATTTTTAGCTTATGCAATTCCTATACTAATAGATCGTTTGCATTAACAAATGGACACAACCACCATGGATTAATCCGATAATATTGCCATAAATCTCGTCGCAGGGTCCATCACCATGGAACTTTGTCATAAACATAATGTAAATGAAATTAGCCACCTAGGAATTCAAAAAAAAAGCTAACACCTTTACTATTACCGTGTTTATCAAATTTGCTACGTAATTAAAGAAAATAACTTTACTATTTTTTTGTAAGCTTGGCAAGGCTACATCTTTATCATGTCCAATATATCACCTCGACCGAGGCGGGGAATTGAACCGGTGACTTCACATCAAGGAGTGTCTTAATAGAGCACCCGATCATTGTCTATCCAAGACCCCGTGGACGAAAATGCCTTTACTATTAAAATGTTTTTGGTAATTAAATTAATTTTGTGTCTACAAAATAAAATACCTTCTGCACCGTGTCCTCTGCACATCTTTCATTCCACACATATTCACATCTCTATGCAACTGCTCTTGCACATAGTTAAATCTTCACAAGTTTGAGGTAGGCATTTGATTCATAGATATATGCAACTACTCTTCTTTGCAGTTAAATCTATAAAAAAAAATAAATGGAAGAGTTTAAAATTAAATTCGTTTGTGCGAAATAAGGTCCCCGATGCATTGAAACTATGTCAAGTTGTGCGAGAGATAGGCATGCAGAAGGAATGTGTGAGGGAATATATGTGACTCTATCCAGTTGGCTCAAACGCATCTTTATAGTTAGCTTTGCGTCGTAATGCTCAAAAGATGTGTTAAGTCATTCGTAATCAGAATTGGTTCAATTTTACATAGTACTAGGGACTCGCTGTCAAGTTGATTTGTCATAGAAGGTAGTTGAATACGTGTGCGCACAATATTTCTTTGTAAATTTCCTTGCACAATTTACTATTTATAACTATTATTGATAGTTTTAAGTTGATTGCCATGATCACAACCATAACCTAACGAGACTTGAAATTTGTCTGAAAAAAACAATGGAAATTTCGACACGTTCTTAATAAAATATGGCAAAAATCTTTTGTAATTGCAGGTTACAACTACCAACTTTCAACATCTTAAGTGTTGACGGGGTTTTTGATGATGTTGAATCCATTTCCACTATCAAAAACACGATTCAAACGCTCATATTGCAAAAAAATTGTTGGGAAAAAATGTTAGATTCCACTGATTTTTTGTTGTGCAAGAAAATTTGTTGCCTTGGTAGACAATGCCTATTATTGTATATAGCAAGTTTTTGTTTCTTAAGACACATATATCAATGATCTTTAAGCGGGAGAGAAGTGCATAGTAAATGGATATAATACTTCTGGAAATTCATTTTTTTCCATTACTCTTGGTAAAAGTTGGATTTGGTTTCTTTAAATGTTATTTATTCAGAGTGTTGTGTGTAAGCGTTTTCACACAAGTAATAGTAACAACCAATGTTAGTGAAGCGAACATAGAATTGTAAAGTTAAATGGGATTTGAAAACACTATTCATTGACAAAGTGTTTTTTACTGTAAAGCAAAAATGGGTAGTAGATGAAGGAAAGAGGTTATTTCCAGTGATACAGTTAACTTATTTAGTGACATCAATGAGAAATTTGACTGGTCGACAACTTATGAGTGATACATGAATATTTCATTGGAAGAGAAAATAAAGAACAAGATTTGAGTATCGGATTAGCGAAAGCTAGGTGTGTTCTGGATGTCTTTGATTTCAGATAAATTGTTTATCTTTGTGCAAATAATTTTGAATTAAGAACGAGAACAATTAAGCTGGGAGTGACGAACGTTCCTCTAAATCCCAAGGTGTTCAAAGTGAGTATGTGTGGGCCAAATTGTTCTCTGATACAAAGATTTCATATTTATTTAATTTCGTACATATATGTGACTTAAGGTACATGTGTGTATATGATGTGTCTTGTGTAACATGTGTCACATGCAAAATAGTTACACGTGATTGTTATACACAGAAACGAGAGATATATAGTTAAACGACATTGAGAATGTCACTGGTTAAGTAGGTAATTTTAAGTACAAAGCATAACTGGCTAGCAATTTTCTCTTTGTAGAATGCATTTAGGAGTAGGGTGTATTGTTTGACCTTTTGTTTCCTTACATGAACTTTTATCTCCAAAGTCGGCATTGCATAAGATCACATCTTCGGCTTTCAACTAGGTCTGAACGAGATCTCTAAATATGGCATGAAAACTATGAAATCTTGAACATAAATCAGTGTAGTATGATGTTTCTTGTTATCGATGTCTAATACAAGTTGGAGATGTTCAACCTCAATTGGAAATCAAGGATGTATTTTGCAAGAAATCATAAATATGAAAGGCACTCAACGCATGAACGATCATGGTTTTCTCTTTCTGCATAGTGAAAGCTTTGGGCATGGGGCTGCAAGTATTTAACGAGGTAGGGAAACATTTCTTTTATTAGTGCTATGATACATATTGCTAGTGCGTTGATTTTTCATTCTGTTATTTTAAGTGGTTTTTCATTTAAAACTTTTACATATTTAACTATCTGAAAGATGAGTTGTATACAACTTTGAATTTGCATGGAATGAAGGATTTATAGAGGACGAGGATGTAGAGATTACTTTATTCCGTAGAGAACGAGCTTGTAGGTCCTTTCCATGGGGTGGGGGGGGGGTAGATTATGCGGAGTGCAGAGGACCTCACAATGAAAATTTAATCATGGGTTCTATCAATGTTTTATGACATTTTATGAATGTGTTGTGGTGCAACGAGAATCATATTTGTCAGAGAGCCTTATGATGTTTGTAACAATTTTTTTTCCTTTTCGTGTGGTTTATTTGGCATAAATTAAAGCGAAATTTCAATGCAATTAATTGTATCAACCTGACAATTGCTAATTTTTTCACAACACTTAAATATTGATTAGAAGCATGTGTTACTATTATCTCCAAAGTTGGTGTTGCATAAGATCACACCTTCAACATTCAATTGGGTCTAAATGGCATCTCTAAATATTGTATGAAAATCACAAAATGCTAAAGATAAAGCAATGGAAGCTACTACAAGTTGGAGATATGTTCATACTCAATTAAAAATCAAGGATGTATTTTGCAAGAAATCATGAATCTGAAAGACAGTCAACACTCGAACGTCCACATTTTTTACTTTAAACAGAGTGAAGCTTGTCCACACAAGCATTTTTCAAAGGTTGTGCTCTCATAATAAAATCTCTTCGCATAGTAAAATCTCTCTCCACAATCATTTGTTAATAACTGTGGAAGTGCAGTTGCGTAGAGTTGTGAATATGCACAAAATGAAGGATGTGCGGAGAATAGGGAATATGTGGGGAAACAAAGATCGAAATATGGAGTTGAGGATGAATTTTTCGTTGTGCATAATGAAGAATGTGTGGACGGTAAGGTATGTGCGGGAGAACGAAGGTGCATAAGGGACGCATATTGCTAGTGAGTTTATTTTTCATTTACATAATGTACCACAAGAAAAAGGGTAATCAAAGTGCCGAGAATGTAGAGTGAAAGCAACATAATGATAAATTTACGACATGTCCTTAGATATATTGTTATCTAGATATGTCGTTATCTAGATTTTTAATCATCCCAATGTCTTAGATGCAATATTGGCGACATACAATAATTTGCTTCAACTAAAAGATTAGGCAACAACCAAGGTGACAACAAGCAATGTAATGGAAACCGTGTCTGAACACAAAGGAATTACCATAATTTCTATGGCAATGATAATTGAATTCAAAGAAAGTAGTCGATGTTATCTACGAATCACATGCTGACAAAAAAAAACAACACACTAGTGATCATTTCGACTCATTGGGTATTGAGATGATATGAAAAAAAAAACAAAACAAAACAAAACAAAAAACAAAACAAAACAAAAAAAAAAACAAACAAACAAACAAAAACAAAACAAATAAACAAAAAAACAAACAAAAACAAAATACAAAAAAAAAAAACAAAAAAACAAAAAAACAAAAAAACAAAACAAAAAAACAAAACAAAAAACAAAACAAAACAAAAAAAACGAAACAAAAACAAAACAAACAAACAAAACAAAAACAAAAAACAAAAAAACAAAAAACAAAAACATAAAACATTATGATTGTAACCACCTCCTCCCACATTTATCCACTTTCACCTGCTTACTCGACGTAAACATGAGTTGAGGATCACTATGATAAGACTCAACCTCCTATATGACCTTAAGTAAATGGAGTCAAAAACTTGAGACCTTACTGACTTCCCTTAAGTGCTACATGACCTCCAGGAGTAACCCAACCCCTCCAAGTATCCAGCTCTTGAGATTGCTCTTGTTTTCAATTACCTAAAGCCCAAGTTGCTCCCTTGCCAAGTCCTGCAAGTGACTCAGAGCCTCCATTCGCTCTCATGAGCTTGCCTGAGTGTGACTATAGCCTTTTTCTGCTAGTGCTATACCAACAATTACGAGATTTAAGGCTATTTTCCAGGACTAGGATCCAGTCTCTGCCCAGAACTCTGTGAAACTTCCAAAACTCATAAAAGACATAGAAAAAATGATTCTAAACTAAAACTAAAACCAAGACTTGACCTTACCTTCCCCAACCAGGATTGGCATTTCCTCAAACACATGGTAAACCTGCAACCTACAGGTCATGAATGCAAGTCTAAACATCAAGAGCTGAAAAATTATCTAAGGTTAACAAGAAGGATCATTGTCTTCTCACATTAACTGTCATAACATCAATTAGGTCTTGCATTAATTATTCATTCAATTACAAATAAAAACATGGAAAGAGCCATGACTAGGAACTGTCAAATAACCATGTTTATAACCACCATATAACCAGATAAATAACAATTAGAGAACAATCATTAAAGCCACATAATAAAAAGTACATTTACTCATCAAATAAAGAGAAACTTAGCTCTTATTGAACATAGGCAAGAGCTAACCAAGTTCAGGGCTTCCACATACCATCCGACCATATATTGGCTGAACCAAATCTTTCTTTCAACCAATCACCCTCGTGCCATATTCCAAGAATGAAAGTGGCATCTCATGGGATAAACCAATCCATAAATAACCAAGGGAATCCAAAGATCAAACCACCTCCACCCTCACCATACCATGACCTCACCTAAACTGGTGTTGAGATCACAAAACCAAACCAAGCTTGGATGCCTCATAATTTCTTCTCCAATACCTTGAGGAATTTTACCATCTCCACCATTAGGCTTTACCGTGTATCTCACCATTATCGGTCAAGGGATTCCTAGGCCTTTGGGAATTTTCCCGAGACCACCTCACCTAGATCCAAAATCTTCTGGCAATCCAAATCTCAAACTATGAAAAATCCCATCACACCATGGCTATCCGGAAATGGCAAGGCAAGGCTAAAATCCACTATCGAAACCCAACAAAATCCATGCCAGTGATAACAAAAGAACCAAAGACCAACATGCACATACCATGCATGTCAAAATTAGCTAGGAAATCATACATGCAACTTGTTACCTGCAATTATTCTCGCTGAAGCTACTTGATCCAGCTTTTCCTTGCTTTATCCTTGCTTTCCTTGTCCTTCCTTTGCTTGCTTGATTTCCTTCTCCTCTTGGTGCTTTTCTCCTCTATGAGACTAATTCCAAAACTGAACTAACAAAAGGCTACTAATTGATGCTATGATGTCTTTTTATTAGTCATGCCTCTAATTTCTTCAATTTTCCATTATTTTCTTTCATTTTCCTTCTCACATACAACCCGTGACCTTTCACCTCCCTTTCTCCTAATTTCCTTTATTTTCATAAATAAAATGTTAATTAATACTTTTTTGCCTTTTCAAAGTCTTTTCCATTACCTTTGCTAATTTCCCCTTAGCCATAAACACATCAAGTGATGCCCACTAGGATATTTTGCCCAGTATTCAACTTGGAATACGCGTCCCTTGACTGTGGTCTTATTTTGCCTTTATTAACTTTTATTACATGAACTTTTAACCTGGGGTTGTTACAATGGTAATTGGATTTGGTATCAATTTCATAGGTGGCACATGTATGCCATCCTTTTTTAACTGAATTGGAAAAGATTTCACACACATTCCACACAAAGTGTACTGATATGGATCTACAAGTATTAATGATGAAACCAATGTAATGATCGTTTATCAGAAAGAGCAAATGTTACAAATTTTCCAAGGTTATAAAGCACTCGCCAATAGAGCGAAGCTAATAGAAGAACCAATAGAGGAAATATCACAGTCTATGATAGTTCAATAGAGTAGAATGATCCATAATTGTGACAAGAAAAGTAGCGCAACAATCACATATAGATAAAGCCACACTATTAATAAAGATAAAAGTTAAAGGAATGGCAATAACGAAGAGCGGACAACGAGAAAGAGGCTATATTGTTTACTAGTCTAGTATGATCCAATCACACTAGGTGGCACAAAAGAGAAAGAGCTCCTTTTGCTCAAGAGGATGGTTTATATGGTTGGTCACAGCTGCACCATTAACTTAACCCGACAATAATTATGTGAAAGCCTTGCGATTATGAGAAGGCCCTGTTCGATTATAATGTTTCGTGCCGAGAATATGGGCAAATGATGCGTTGTGAATGCATCAGAAATATTGTTGGATGACAAAATGAACACTTTGGTTAAGTTGTTGTTAATGGTGATACCACATGTCCATATTCTCATAACATAACATTATAATTGAGAAAATGAACAATTTAGTTAATGATCCATCATCTTGATTGAATGAACGTAAGTCTTATGAAATTGAAACTCTATTAGTGATTAATAGTTTCTAGTAAACTTGTTGCTATAAATTAATGTTTCCTATTTAAAAGGAAACAATGGTGTTTCTTATTTAATGTTTATTAAAGTTTTTGTTGCTATAAATTAATATTTCTTATTTAAAAGGAAACATTAATGTTTCGTATTTAATGTTAATTAGAGTTTTTATTCTTAGTTAAATTAATTTCGTGTTTGCAAAATAAAGTTTCCTACATATCCTCGTTCTCACGCACATAAGCCATCCTTTGCACATTCAACTCTCGTCCTGCATGATTAAATCTATTCAAGTTTTAAGTGCAAAATAGCTTAAAATGAAACAATACAAGATAATTGCAGTCTTGCTCTCACTTTGACACCACTAATCGAAGAAACGCCCCATAAAATCCGTACGTATGTTCTATTTCTTTTGAATATTGACAATATCAACACCCTAATGATTAGTATGAAAGAGCAAAGTGATAATACAGGAAAACACATGAGAAAAAAATTGTCGATGAAAAATCTATCCAAAAAACCACAACACTGCAGATGAAACTCTTATTACACTCAAATAATACAAATTCAATGCACTTTGACACCCAGGTGAATGCTATAGTCACTAGCACAAACCCCAGTTCTCTCACACAAACCCTGTCATCCACACATCTTTCATTACATACAGGTAAACACCAACTGAAAAAACAAAACCAAGACATTATAAAAATGTTAACTACAAACCTTATTACCTAAATCTGCAAAAGTTTTAAATGTAAAATAGTTTAAATTATTTTCCTCTATGCGGAATAAAGTTCCATCTACACCTCTGTTCTCCCGTATATTCCCTTTTCTCTGCACGGTAAAAGCTCTGTGCAAAGAAAGCTTCACGCAAGAAAGGTCCACACAATGAAACATAATAATAACAAATTAACATTAATAGTTTAACATTATTTTTGTCCTTGGCCAATAAAGTTGCCTATGCACCCCCGTTGTCCCGCACATACCCCGTCTTCCACATAGTAAAAAACTTTGCACAAGGAAAGCTTCGCACAAGCAAGCTCGACATAATGAAACATAATCATCCTTCATTTGACATAGATTGACATTGATAGTTTAACATTAATTTCATCCCTGCCGATTAAAGCTCCCTATTGTAACAACCCGCAATTAATTTCCCATGTAAATAAAATAGAACCAAGGTCATAGAACATGTATTCCAAACTAAATTTTGGACAAACATTATAGTGGATATCACTTGTGTTTATTTATGGATACAAAAATTGGCAAAGACAAAGAGGTAATAACTGACATTTTAATTATGAAAATAAAGGAAAATAGGAGAAAATGAAGGTGAAGAGACACAAATTTTGCATGCAAGGGAAATTAGAAGAAAATCAAGAAAAATGAAATAAAAGAGAGACATCACTGATAAAAAGGCATCAGAGAAACAATTGTTGGTTTTTTGTCAGTTTTAGCTTTGCTCTCTTACACTCTTGCACATTTAGAGAATTCTTGGAGTATTCTTGGAGCATTCTAGCATTCACTTGGACTTGGAGAAAGCAAGCAAAGGACAAGCAAGGAATTGGTGGGTAGTGAAAGAGAAGGTTGGATCAATAATTACAACAAAGGATACCTTGCAGACAACATGTTGCATGTGTGATTTCCTTGTTGGTTTTTGGATGCATGGTATATGCATGTGGTTCCCTGGTTATGTGTTGCCATTGGCATGGAGATTTTCCTCGATTGGCCAATGGTTTCAACATTGTCTTGCCATTTCCTAGATAGGCATGATGTAGTCGGTTCTTTATTTGGATTTTTTGATTAGTTCTCAAGTTCTCTATGGCTGTGGGTTGGGATAAAATCTATGGATTCATGGAACAACTTGGGTCCCTAGAGGATGTGGGTTGAGATGGTAGTTCTTTGGAGCCTTGTAATAGCTTAGGTCCCTAGAGGCTGTGGTTTGAAATAGAATCCATGGAGCCCTAAACAACTTAGGAAGAGATTTATTTGGTTGGTATTAGTGATTTATGGACCTGTTAGCTGAAATCACAATGATTAAGGGTTGAGGTGGTTTGGCCTCTGGAAGCCCCGCTTGTTTCTATTTTACTTTAACCCTTATGATTCCACATTCATGCTTGAAATATGGCACGAGGGTGATTGGCTTAAAGGGAAATTTGGTTCATCCCAATCTATGGTTGGGTGGTACGTGGAAGTCCCTGACTTGGTTGGCATTTGCATATGTTAATACGAGCTATTTTCCTATTGTGATCTATGAGCACTTATACTGATTATTATGGTGATTTTATGGATAATTTGTCATGTTTCTATTCTGGTTATATGCATGGTTCTATGATGTACTCTACTGTGGCTCTTATTCCAGATTGATAAGTTACCAATGGTTGATGTATGCATGGGCTAACAAGTATTATTGCAACTAGCTTGAGAGGACATTGAGGCTTCTTAGTCATTGTCAGATGAAGATTATAAGTTTATGATCGCATTCATGACCTGTAGCTTCTGTGTTTATTATTTGTCTAACGAAAAGTATATCATGCGTTAGGCATGTCTTGGTCAAGATCTTGCTCAAGTATTGGTTGTTTAACATTGTTATCATCTTAGTTATGTTTATGGAAACTTATAGGCAGTGGCTTCGATGCTAACTTGAAAAAGTGGCATAGATATCGCAACTGCTGGCACAAACCTGAGGATTTTGGTTCATAACTGCGTGGAGATAGGATTATGGGTGCGGTTGTGGAGTTTGGCTAGGGAAAATGAGTTCCAATTTAGGGATTGATCACTTGGGGTGGCTGTCAAGCTCCTGAGTGGTCTGTACTCCTTAAGGGATGACAGTAAGCTTCTGGCTTGCAGACCCCACTTCCATAACTAGAACTTTGAGGTCGCATCATATCATAGTGACACTCAACTCATATTTACCTTGGAGAGCTTGTAAAAATGAGTAAATGTGGGAGGAGGAGTTACACCTATGCACCCTCGTTCTCTTGCACATACCTCGTCCTTCACACAATGAAACATAATAATATTAATTCGAAATTTATTCATAGTTATATTAATTAAAGTTTCCTTTGCATCCTCGTTCTCCCATACATACCCCATCCTCTGCACATCCTTCATTCCACAAATATTTATAGTTCTATGCCATTTCTCTCCAACAAAGCTACAACTGTATAAAAGAAGTTTGAAATTAATTTCATCACTGTAAAATAAAGTTACCTCTGCACCCTGTTCTCCCACACATACTTGATTCTTTGCACAGTAAAAGCTCCGTACAAACAAAAATACTAATATTAATTGCAGATTTGTTCAATGCCCCCCCGCCCTGCCTTTACAAAGGATCTGTAAATGCGTCAAATCTAAAATCATTGGGCAAAGCAATAACAAATTGTCAAAGCATTTATAATAACATATCTCTACGCAATTGCTCTCCCGCACAATTGAATTGTTAAAAGTTTCAACTGCAAACAACTTTAAAATTAATTTTGTCGTTGTGCAATATAGTTCCCTCTACACCCTCGTTCTCCCGCACATACTTTGTCCACACATACTCCGTCCGCCGCACAAGCAAAAATAATAATATTAATTGCAGATTTTTTTAGTGCACACCCCTGCCTCACCTTTGCGAAGGACCTGCAAACACGTCAATTCTGACATCATTTGACAAAGCAATAACACATTGTCAGAGCACTCACAAAATCACAGTTCTATGCAACTACTTTCCCGCACAGTTAAATTTGTGAAAGTTTTAAATTTCAAACAAGTTTAAAATTAATGTCATCGTTGCACAATATAGTTTCCTCTACATCCCCGTTCTCTTGTACTTACTTCATCCTCCACATAGTAAAAACTCCGTAGAAGGAAACATAATAATATTAATCGCATATTTGTTCACCCCCCCTCCGCTTATGCAAAGGGCTTGCAAATGCGTCATTTTTGACATCATTGTGTAGAGTGTTAGTGTCGAAGCACTAACAAACGCAATGGACACTCACAATAATTGGAGATTTGTTTAGCCCTCCCTGGCTTATGCAAAGGGTCTACAACCGCGTCAATTCTGGCATCAATGGGTAGAGTAGTAACATAATAGCGTCATTGTGAGAGCATTAACCAACAGAATGACCACTTACCGTTTTTTAATGAATTATTAGGCATTGACAAATACCGAAATAAAACACCATCCACTAGGAGAATTATGTCTCATCAGAGTTCCATCAGCCAATAAAAAATTAGAAATAAGATTTGCTGAAAATTAGAAATTTATTTTTGAATTTATAAACAATAGAAATATTAAGCATTTTCCAGAAACTTTGGCTAAAATTGGAAAAACACAACCAAATAATGCATAGTCAATACACTTTAACCACAAGACAAATGCTATAATCCCTAAGAAAACAAGACTAATAGCTAAGCATCACCTAAAATGTTTTCTTTACCCTAATTTCTAGAGTTGTCATTTCAACAAGTCAAAACAACAATATTATAAACTTAAAATTTCTATCTAAAAATTTTGTATTGTCTCTAAATTGATTTAAAACATTAAAATTACCATTTACACAATAAATTAATTAAATTCATAAATTTTAATTGATAAAAAATCAATAAAAATGGTTCAAAATGAAGCATTCTAATAAGCTAAAACTTTAAGAAGAGTCTTTTCGGTAGAAATCGGGTAGGAGAAAAATTTTGCTGACGCATTTCGAGCCAGCGAGTGTGGTTCATCATCAAAACTAGATGAAAAGGCAAACCATGACAAAGATTCAAATAGAGAGCAATATGGAGACCATTTAAGCCTGTACCATATTGTACCTCTTCATCTGGTTTTAATGATAAACTACACTAGCTTGTTCAAAATGCTTTGGCGAAATTTTTCTCTATTTAATTTCCAAAAAAAAACTGCTACTTAATATAATATATATCACCACCTAAATTCAAAAACTAAAACTTTTTAAATTCCACTTAAATCAATTTGATTTATGTTTTAAACCCCATGAAGAGAGGAAATCATCTCTCAAAAATTTAATATTTTCCCTTCGAAACATACAATTACTCTACATCCGACGTTTGAATTTGATGTATTTGGGAAGTGGCCTCCAACAAATAAGAGAACAACCCACCGCTAAGGCATTTAGGGCCAAGCCCCTACGTTTTAAGCACTGCGATGTGACCACAGGCCTAAACGCTTCACAAATCACTACGGTAACGTTTCTGTGTTGGATGCATATACACAATCTCTCAAGGTCAGTGGATGGATACACAGTGACGCAAGAAGTTCGATGTTTCTCTAATCGCACAAAATCGATTTTTTTTCGTTTGTTTTCTTCCATCACAACCAAGACAGTGATACACAGATTTTCAGCTTTGATTCGCAGCTAATTCCTTCCCTGCCCAAGTAGCAGGGTCCAGCGACCATGGGTTCAGGTACTTCATATATTGTTTATGTATATCAATCCTTCCTGTTGTAGTCGAGGTCATTTGAAAATATCCGCAATTGCCATTGCGAATTTGCAATCTGTTTGTGCTGGAATGGTGGGTCGCGGGTTCAATCCCAAAGAACCGAGAAACTTCGTTCGGAAAATAATTCATCTAGGGCATGAATGACTGAGGCGGAGACCCTTTCCTGTGTATTTCTCAGACGCAGATATGGAAGATTATGGATTTGAATACTCGGAAGAGGAAACGGAGGAGCAGGACGTCGACATTGAAAATCAGTATTACAATTCTAAAGGTGCAACTCTTTCTTCTCTGTAGGTTCGTTTATTTTTTTTTGATCTTGCTCACGATCTTGGCAATTTCAAATAACTGTTCCTACTCCAAATCACTCTGTATTTTAAAGCTAATTGTGATTAATCTGAATAAGGTGGAAGTCAAATTTACTTGTATCCAGATTAACAAGTTTAAAGCGTGCTAGGTTTAGGGTTTAGGTTCTTTTACCAAAAAAAATTGACTGGAATTTTATTATGAAATGCTTATTAATCTTAGTTTTTCTTTATGGTTAATGTGAGCGGGTCCATGTAGTTTCTGGGAGGGATTACCAAGAATTTTGCAGAAAATATTAACTTGTGGGCATTCGTGTAAGGGAGAACCCCACTGTTAAGTTGTCAGCAGTTGGCGATTGCCAGGCTGTGGTAATGAGCTCAGGAGCTACATGTAGACATTACTTGCTGATACGTAGATGTGGTTGCAGGCTATGTTACCAGAAACCTGAGTAGGAGATCCGTTTCCCATCCCGTTCCTCCATTTTTCACACTACATCAGTACATTGTCAATTACTCTTATATGCAAAAAACATCTAGGGAGGAGGTTGAGTTTGCGTTTCTTATTCCCCAAAACTTTTTAGACCTGCTTTTCATTCCATTCTTATTTCTCATTCCATTTCCAGAAATATAGATTGCAATTTGCAAGTAAGTGGTAAGGGAAAACATCCAAGCGGTCATCCTAGGGCAGTGGGAAGCTGGAGATTTTGTATTTACAGCAATGGCATTTTCTAAATTGCTAACATATCCGAAATTTCAATTACTTTATTTTGTATTTGAAAGGTCACGCATTCCATGAAATAGTCGGACCTTTCTGTTGAGATATATTTTGGACTTTAGGGCTTGCGGTCTTACAATCTCCTTAAATTTTATTATTAGGTTTGCACCACGTGCTTAACTTTGGGTTTTATTTACAGCACTCAATTTCCTGATGTTTCCTTTTGTCTTCTGAGTCTTTTATTATGCTTCATAGCAAATCCGCTCCTTTATATAAAACAGACTCATATAGGGTTGTCTTGCAAGTTTTCTCCTTTGGTCAACACTGATTAAGTTTAGGATCAAAGTTTCATAACTGACAGGTGGTTGTTAATATTAAATGATTGTTAATATGTTAAACACATGCATTTAATTGTGATTTCTCTATAAGATGATACCTTTTCTCGTTTAACGTCATTAAGTTTGATTCATAGAAAAGCTAAGATTTGATGAAAATAATGGCTTCTTTTTGATAGATCCCTTGGCTCACTCATGTATGTTACAAAGGGAAATGATGGAGTCTGAGAATGTGAGGGGATAGGTATGCTAGGGGTACCTAGGGTTTTCTAACCTAAATGCATTTATTGAATAAATCCTAAATGCAGTGAGACTAGCTCCTAATGGTCTCAAAGTTGACACTGAGTAAGCACACTATTCATTTCATTTTGAGATAATTGATAGAAATGGAGAAAAATCAACCACATGCAAGAGAGCATTCTCAATTTTACTCCATGGATTTTTTAGGTTTCCTTTTAATCCTAATAGAAGATCCTCCCTCAAGGAGCATGTCATCTACAAAAGGCATATGGTTAATGTATCGTTATTCCTACAGGATTATCACTTATGGATAGATTGCATGAATTTTGCTCAATGCTTTTGCAATTAAGATGCATGGCTTTGGAGACAGGAAAACCCTCTTTTAAGTTTTAACCCTGTGAGGATCTCTAAAAACAAGTAGGATTGACATTGATACCATTGACACCAATGTGTTAATTTTTCAACAATTTGTTCTATTCTGCAACTATCACTTCAGCAATATCCAATAGCACCCAATTTAACAAATTTTCTTCTTCAATTATCCAATGACAGTAGAGCAATAGTAGATAGAACAGTTAAACAAATGCACAATGGAAGACAACCAAGAGACAAGAGACACAATTTGGTCAATGGCTAGGGAAAAACCTCACCAGGGGGAAAACCTTTGCAAATCTTCTTCTATTAGATTGTCTTCAAATGTTCAGCATATAGAATACATCATCTAAGAGTCAAAGTCAAACTTTGACTAGCCAATATCCAATGTCAATGTCCAAATATGGCAAACAACTATCCAAACCAGAGACGTAAGAGAGAGATGAAGTCAACAATAGTCAAATCTGATCTTCCTGTAATCTGCCCAAGTCAACAGTAGTCAACAGCAGCGCAGTCAGCCCTAACCAGTCAGCAGTTAATGGTCAACTTCAATCAAACTTGGCTTCAAATGCTGGTCAAAGTCAGCCCAAAACAGTCTTCAAAACCTCAGTCAAACTCTGTCAAATGAGAGAGATAGTCTGCTGTCCCAGTCTGCAATTTTCTGCGGTCAAACCAGAAAGTCAACTCCAGTTAAACTGCTTAGATCGCCTTGATTTTTGTGCCAGTCAACTTGGCCTTAAGAAATCAGATTTTTGCATGTCAAAGTAGATCAAAACATGAAGTCTAACTCGGTCAAACTGCAGTCAAACTGTCCAGCTGAAAAGTCAAAATTGCCTCCAAGATCCTCGTATGTGTGAAGAGAGAAGAGCTGCCTTTAACCTGTACGAACCAAACAAATGAAGAAAGAGAAGAATGTGTGTTTTTCAATGTCCAACTGAGGCACGGGGGCACTTGTATTTATATGCAACTTGAGGGGTGCCATTTTGTCCATGAGATGTGTCTTTTGACCCAAGACCAACCTTGACAATTTTGTATTTGTGGGCTTGACCTCGAAAATCCACTTTCCCTTCTTCGAATTAAGTGCTTCAAAAGTCAAATTTGTTTTTCTCGAAAAGAGGAATTCAATGAAATGATTATCTCCATCAAATGAGCTGTCCAAATTGGAATTTGCCCCAAGTTGCATAATTTAACACTCCCTCTCAACTAGAAAGAATTCCATTTGTCAATATCTGTTTGTTGATCATCATGTCATCCTATCATCATGTACCATCTGTTAAATTTGGCAATTAGGGCCAAACTTCACCTTGGACAACTTGTATGAGGTAGATGATATTTTATTGGATTCTTCTCTGGGAGAGGTGTAGGATTGATCTAAAGATCATCTCTTTCTGACATGTACAAATGGAATTATGAATTTATTTTGTTTATGGACAAATTGTCAAGGTCGGCCAACAAACTAATGTAGGCTCAAAAGCCCAACAGTCACATCTATTCATCCTCAATGTTTGCATATAAATACAGGGTGCCTCCTCCTCATTTAGACACTTCTCTCACTCACATATCTCTCTCTCCTTCATTGATTGGGTACGAATTTCTAAGGCAACTCTCCACACATGCGAAGAAGGGTAGCTCTGTTTCTTCATTGACCAAAGTTGCAGGAAGGGTTTTTGACTAGCTTTCAGCAGCAACGTTGACTTGTTCGACTGCAGTTTTGTCAGGGTTATCTTTGTTTGGGTAGGCCGCATTTCTGGGCACAGAAAACGAGGCAGACCGTATTGTTTGCCTAATGTTGATTGCAGTAGGGTTTGATTGCAACGTTGACTTTTGTTGACCAAGTTTGATTGGATATTTTCAAATTTTTTTTTGGTTGATTTGACTTGCTGTTGGACGCCGAGTTGACCAAGTTTGACCGAGCTGTTTGGAGATCAAATTCTGCCCTATTGTCCAACGTTGACTCTCTGGTTAGGGCTTTCTGTAGCTGCTGTTTGTTGGTATAGACTTTACTGTGATTGGGCAAGTGAATATTGCATATTGTACTCTCTCTACTGAACTTGTGAAGAATAATAAGAAGAATTGATCAAAGGGTTTCCCCACATTGGGGTTTGTCCCTGGCTGGCGCCATATCTTGTGTCCTCTTGTCTTGGCTTGTCTTCTACTATTATTGTTTATGTTCTATTTGCATTTTACTATCATGTTGATGTGATTACTAATCTGGATATTGATATTGGGCTAATAAGAAAATTGAAGTAAAATTGCTCTTAAGCATAGAACATACCATTGTTATCTAAAATTAACATGGTATCAGAGTTGAAGTGAAGACACAGCCCAAGCAAGAGTGAAAAGATCAGTCACTAAGAAGAGCATCACTGAGATCCTTTGATCAAGGACAAGATTCAATGGCCTCCACATCCTACTTCAAGTCTGATGACAAGCTTCATGATAAGTCTGATTATCATGCATGGAAGATTTCTCTTGACTTGACTTTAGAAGAGAAAGATGTTATGGACTATGTGCAGGGAAAGATTTCAGAACCTCCTTATAATGAACCGGCTACTGCTAAGACAAAGTACAAGAAGGGTGAAGTCAAAGCAAAGAAGATCATCGGGGATTCTATTCATAAGCATTTAGTTGCTTACATCTTCGATTTGAACACATCAACAGAGATATATGACAGGTTAGTTGGCATCTTCAAATCTAGCAATGCGAACCAAGTTCTCTTTAAAAAAAAAGACGCTGAAGGATATAAAGGAGGGAAGAGGTGAAAACATTCAATCCTACTTCGTGAGGATTACTGAGATAAAAAATGATCTTTCGACTGGAGAAGCTATTGCTGATAGGGATCTTACTCTCATTGCCCTTGAAGGACTCCCTTGTGAATGGCACGTGTTCAACACAACTATTCTTAACAATGACAGGATTCCAGGTTTTGAAGAATTGTTGACTAGATGTCCTTATGAAGAAACAAGGATGATGGAACTCGATATGCCTTCAAATAGGAATGATCCTACTGCAATCTCCACTCATGCTAAAAAGAAGAACAATGCAAGTTCAAAGAAACAAGTCAAGGAAGTTCGAGTTTCAAAAATGGAAGGAAGGGAAGATGCTTCATTTGCAACTAGTTTGGCCACTATGCTAGGGATTGTCCTAATAAAAGGAATACACCTCATGATGATGATAACCACAACAACAATAAAAGGAATGGCAAATTCAACAATCGAGGAAAAAGGAATGCTCCCGCTCCTCATCAAGGAAATGGTCGCCCTCGCAAGACATCAAGAAACACTAGGTATGATGAATCTAATTTTGTTGATAACAAGCAAAAATATTCTTATCTTATATCTGCCCTCTCTACTGCATCTCCTCGGGACACTTCGGGAAATTGGTTGATTGATAGTGGTGTCTCAAGGCACCTCACTAGGTATAAGGAAGCTCTTTCAAATTTGATTGAAAAGGATACAAATTTGGAATTTATCCTTGGAGACAATGGCACCGATCTCGTGAAGCGAGTTGGGAATGTTACTCTTCAATTGAATCAAGGTAACACAATTCATCTACAAGAAGTACTATATGTACCCGATCTAAAGAAGAACCTGGTATCTATCTTATGACACTAGAGGTTTGCTCATCACTTCAACCCGAATTATGACACTAGAGGTTTGCTCATCTACATTATAAGGCTCTACCTGATGTGAAGAAGATGGTGACAGGTATGCTTGAATTTAAAGTAGAACATGAAGGTGTTTGTTAGGGGTGTGACGAAGGAAAGCATATAAGGGGACAATTCCCCTCAAGTGATAGCAAGACTACCGACGTATTGCAATTGGTTCATTCTGATCTATCTGGTATGATGGCCGTGAACTCATTGGGAGGATATTTATATTATGCTATCTTTATGGATGATTTCTCTTGCAAGACTTGGATATATTTCTTGAAGAAAAAGGATAAAGTATTTTCATGGTTCCGTTCTTTCAAAGCTTTGGTTGAAAATCAAGTTGGGAGGAAGATCAAAATATTGAGGACCGATAATGGAACTGAATATGAATCAAATGAGTTCAATAATTATTATGGAGAAGCTGGCATTAAGAGGGAGAATACTACTGCATATACTCCCGAGCAAAATGGTGTTGCTGAAAGGAAGAACTGTTCTATCGTAGAAGCCACTCGTGCCATGCTTCATGATCAAAGCCTTCCAAAATTCTTATGGGCCAAAGCTGTAAACACTGCCATGTATGTTCAAAATAGATGCCCTCATCAAGCGTTGGACTCCAAAACTCTCGAAGAAGTTTTTACCGGTAAGAAACCTGATGTTTCTCACTTTAGAATTTTTGGTAGCCTTGTTTATTTTCATGTGCGGAAAGAAAAGAGAAGCAAATTGGATGCTTTTGGGAAGAAAGGAACATTTGTGGACTACAATGAAACTTCTAACGCATATAGAATCTATGTGCCTGGTCAAAGAGAGTGGAGATAAGTCATGATGTCATCTTCGATGAAGATGCTGCCCTTGGGAAGATTAGTAACCTTCCTATTCCAAGGAAGGACAAAGAAGTAGATTCTGGAAAGCAAGGAGAATTGCAGGATGAACTAATGCCCGATGCTGAAGGACCAATGGGTCCTGTTGATCCACCCCTTCATGAGCCCTCCTAAAAAAGGAGACCCTCATGGTTTAGGGAAACTCTTGAAGATGTCGAGAGACATGTTGCACCTAGGGGGACATTTTGTGAAAGCAAGAAGCCGAATAGGTACCAAGGGTACTTAACTGCAATGAGAACCATTGTTCAATTTGAGCCTTGCACATTTGAAGAAGCTGTAAAGCACCAAGTTTGGAAGGATGCAATGAACGAAGAGTACGAGTCGATTATGAAGAATGATGCCTGGGATGTAGTCCCCAGACCTAAGGACAAATCTGTTGTCACCTCGAAATGGCTCTACAAGATCAAGCATGGAGCTAATGGAAGTGTTGAAAAGTTCAAGGCTAGATTTGTTGCTCAAGGCTTCTCTCAAAAGGAAGGTGTGGACTACGATGAGATATTTGCATCTGTTACCCGCTACACCACCATCCGTTCGATCATAGCCCTTGCTGCCTGGCAAGGATGGAACCTACACCAGATGGATGTCAAGACTACCTTCTTGCATGGCTCACTTAAGGAGGAAGTATATGTAGAACAACTTGAGGGGTTCATAGCTCAAGATCGTCAATCACATGTATGCAGATTGAAGAAAGACCTCTATGGGTTGAAGCAAGCTCCCCGAGCTTGGTATGAGAGAATCGACAACTATCTGATGAAGCTGGGATTTACAAGAAGTGAAGCTGATCCGAACCTTTATTTTAAGGTTGAGAATGATAGACCTCACATCTTGGTACTTTATGTGGATGATCTCTTTTTGACAGGGGCAGAACCTCTTATTCATCAATGTAAGAGGGAGTTGGCTTTTGAATTTGAGATGAAGGACCTAGGACTGATGAATTGCTTCGTAGGTTTGGAGGTCTAGCAAAAGCTAGGTGTGATTTTCCTTTCTCAAGGAAAATATACATCGTGAAGCTACTTGAAAGATTTGGGATGGTGGATTGCAAGTCTGTGACTACTTCGATGGAACTTCAAGAAGCTATGCAGAAGTGCTGCTGGAACTGATTTGGGAAATCCTTTTGAGTATCGTCAACTCGTGGGGGCTCTGATGTTCTTGGTGAGCTCTTGTCCAGACATATGTTTTGCAGTGAACACATTGAGTCAGTTTATGGTCGAGCCTCATCACATACATTGGATTGTTGCCAATTCCGAGGCACAATTACCTATGGACTGAGATACACTGCCAGAAATGTGAGGCTCCATGGTTATTCTGACGCTGACTGGGCTGGCAGTGTGGTGGATTGTAAGAGCACATCTGGATGTTGCTTTTCTTTAGGTTCTGCTTCGATATCATGGATGAGCAGGAAGCAAAAGTCGGTTGCTTTGAGCACTGCTAAGGTTGAATACATTGCTGCTAGTATGGCCTCCTATGAAGCTATTTGGTTTAGGAAGCTCTTTAGTGAGCTATTTGGACATGCGCTGGGTACCACCATGATCTATTGCGACAACATCCAACCCATGCAGTTTGGGACTCATGGGAAGTACCTCTCATTCGGCCAATGAATAGGGGAAATGAGGATAGGGACCATAGTACTACCAATGGATGCATCGTGTACTACATACTCCCTATGCTAAGATGTGTGATATTGATCTGGGATTAATGGAAACTAATTTCGGGTCAGTTAAGAGTGGTATGACGCACTCTCGATTATTGGAGAGTGACTTCGGGTTAGTGGAAAATGGTATGACACGTTCTTGATCATTTCTTCTTTCTTCATGGTTCAATATCGCAGAGCAGAGACATGAAAGGTACAGATCGTCAGGCAGTTTCACAAGTGAAGTTCTCCCTAGTTGAGCCAAACTTCACCTTGGACAACTCATATGAGACAACTGATATTTTTATTGGATTCCTCTCTCGGAGAGGCGTAGGATTGATGTAAAGATCATCTCATTCGGACATGTACAAATGGAATTATGAATTTATTTTGTTTATGGACAAATTGTCAAGGTCTGCCAGCAAACTAATGTAGGCTTAGAAGCCCAACAGTCACGTCTATTCATCCTCAATGTTTGCATATAAATATAAGGTGCCTCCTCATTTAGACACTTCGCTCACTCATATATCTCTCTCTCCTTCATTGATTGGGTACGAATTTTTTAGGCAAGTCTCCACACGTGCGAAGAAGGGCAAATCTGTTCCTTCATTGACCAATGTTGACTGAAGTTGTAGGAAGGTTTTTTGACCAGCGTTGACTGGATATTTTCGGATTGTTTTTGGGTTGATTTGACTTGCTGTTGGAGGTCGAGTTGACCAAGTTTGACCTAGTTATTTTGGAGGTAAAATTTTGCCCTGTTGACTCTCTCGTTAGGGCTTTCTGTAGCTGCTGTTTGTTGGGACAGACTTCACTATGATTGGGCAAGTTAATATTGCATATTGTACTCTCTCTCTCTTTGCTGAACTTTTGAAGAATAATAAGAAGAATTGATCAAAGGGTTTCCCCACATTAGGGTTTGTCCCTGGTTGGTGCTATATCCTGTGTCCTCTTGTCTTGGCTTGTCTTCTACTGTTACTGTTTATGTTCTATTTGCATTTTACTATCATGTTGATGTGATTGCTAATCTGGATATTGATATTGGGCTAATAAGAAAATTGAAGTAAAATTGCTCTTAAGCATAGAACATACCATTGTTATCTAAAATTAACACCATCTCTGCTCATCTCATGCTAAACATTCCCGAATCTATAGAAGAAGAAATGTTGCAAGGGAGCTGAAACTACCACCCTGTTTGCATCCCCATCGGGGAGACTCAGCTAGCACTCAGAATCATCGTCATCGTCGGGGAGCCATGGCCACCACCTGGAACCAAAGACAATGGGCAAGACCAACCTACTCCAAGCGTAGGGATCACACTATATCTGACATTCCCTGACAATAGGTGAGATCAACATAAGGATCGCACTCTACACTATTGTCCCTAATCATCCATATTAACCTCAAAGAGTTAGATGGTAGAACACTTGCAACCACCAACTTGGGCGAGATCCACCTATTGTAAGTGGTAGGGATCACACTCTATCCCAAGTCCCTTGACCCATTGCCCAAATGGGAGAGGTTAGCCCACATAGTGGGTAGGACGCCAACTGGGGCGTACTTTGACTAGGGGAGATCCCAAGTCTCAACATGCTATTAGCCAGAGGTCTCTTATCCCTAGGAGCCCTATAACTCCATTCCACAGCTTGGGAGCTCAACCATGGTGGAAGAGCACTACTCAGTGTTCTTGATCAACCCAAACCCTTATTCGAAAGGGTCATCTCAACTAGTCTAGGTTGCTCCCTGAAGACCAAGAACTTCCCTTTCGGCAAAGGCTTGGTGAGGATGTTAACTATCTGCTCATTTGTCGAAATGTGAAGAAGTCTCATGGCTCCTTTTTGCACCATGTCTTGGATAAAATGATAGCTAATCTCTATATGCTTGGACTTGTCGTGGAAAAGAAGATTCTTTGACAAACAAATCCCACTCTTATTGTCGCAATAGATAACTGCCTTGTCTAGAACTTGCTCAAATAGATATTCAAAGAGCTTCCTCAACCAAACCGCTTCATAGCTTGTAAGGCTAGTTGCAATATACTCGAGCTCAACAGTGCTAAGGGCTACAAATTTCTGCTTTCTGCTCATCCACGATATCAAGGCAGATCCCAGGCTAAAACAACATCCGAAAGTACTCTTCCTGTCAACAACATTGCTAGCCCAATCTGCATTTGTATATCCATGTAGTCTAATATTTCCAACGACATATCTCAGTCCAAGGTTAATAGTCCCATGTAGATATCTCAATACATGCTTGGCAACGACCCAATGTACATAGTGAGGCTTGGTCATAAACTGGCTCAAGGTGTTCACTGCAAAACATATGTTAGGGCGAGTATTCATGAGAAACATCAAAGTACCAACCAATTGTCTATACTTAGAAGGGTTTGCTAGGTTCGGTCCAACAACTTTTCCATACAACTTCTTGAAATTCATCTCTATAGGTGTAGACAAGGACTCGCACTCAACCATGCCAAATCTTTCTAGAAGTTTCACAACATATTTTCCTTGTGAAAGGAAAATCTTGCCCGGCTTTTGTCATACTTCTAGTCCCAGGAAATAGTACATCAAACCAAGGTCTTTCATCTGGAATTCGGAAGCCAACTTCCTCTTACGTTCTAGAATGAGAGGGTCTATATTGTCATGAATAAAGTTATCGACATATAATACCAAAATGAGAGGCATACCTTGGATTGTTTCGAAGTACAAGTTTGGATCAACATTGCTCCTTGTGAATCCCAGCTTTAATTGTCGATACAAGAATACCAAACACGGGGAGCTTGCTTCATTTCATAGAGAGCTTTCTTCAATTGGCATACATGGGTCTTCTTGTCATAAACTTCAAATCTTGGAGGTTGTTACATTTACACTTCTTGCAGCAAACCATGTAAGAAGGCAATCTTCACATCCATTTGATGAAGAGTCCATCTCTAACTTGCAGAAAGTACTACTACTGAATGAATTGTTGTATATCGTGCCACATGAGCAAATATATCATTGTAATCTTCTCCCTCTTTTTGAGAGAATCCACATGCTACGAACCTTGCTTTATATTTTTCGATGCTTCCATCAACGCCATGCTTGATCTTTAGAGCCATTTGGAGGTTACCATAGGTCTTCCCTTCTATCTCGACTCTCAACACAATATCCCATACGTCATTTTTCATAATAGACTCATATTCTTCGGCCATTGCATCCTTCCAGACTGGTTCCTTTATGACTTTTTCAAAGGTACTAGGTTCAACTTGAATCATATTGCTCATAGCTACAACATATGCTTGATACCCGCATGGCTTCTTGCTTTCTTCGAAAGTTCCACATGCAACATGTTTCTCAACATTTTTTTGTGTGTCTTTGAGCCAAAGTTTTCTTTTCCTTGTAGGAGCTATTGAGAAATCAAAGTGGTAGTGATTATATAGTTTTCTCTTTACTTGATAACTGCTCGTGATGTCCTTGTACTTGTTAGCTTTGTTATTATTATATGTGTGAATTATTGAACAACTATCAAAACAAGAAGAACAAGAACATAGAATATAGGTTGCAAGCCAGGGCCAAAACCTCCCCACTTGAGAGAAAAACCCGCAAATCCCTTCTCTTCCTTATAGATTCTTCAATTGATGAATTCCAAGACCTTAAGATTGACTTTAGAGAACTCTCCAAGACCAAGACCAACCTCTTCGGATAATTTGCTAACCTTGACCCTGTCAAACCCTGTCAAATCTCTTCAGTAACACTTCTTCGACTTCCAGCTTCAGAAATTTTGGCCCCCCAGCAGTTGCTGCTGCCACACGTGTGATATTCGTTCTACCTTTTGAGCCCTCCTTTGACCTTTGCTTGACTTTCCCTCACTTCAGGAGCCTGTGGTGACCTTCGCTTGACCTACTTGTCTCCTTTTCTCCAAGATTGAACTTGAAGATAGAAACCTTAGGTCTTGTTGCAAAAACCCTAGTTCTCCTTAGCACATGTGAGAGAAAATTAGCCCAAACACAAATCTCCTTCGTCCTCCTTCTTCTTTGTTGTTTTCTTCCTCCTCTTCCTTTGCTGGAATGAGTTATGAGTGAATGTGCTTCAAGTAAGACGAGTTCTCTTCTATTTATAGTCAAGCAAGACGAGTTCTCTTCTATTTATAGGCTCTTCAAGGGTGGACGTGGCCCTTCCTTTAGGCTGACTTGCCAGCTGCCAGACCAACTCGGTCTTGGAGGGTATCTGGACACTTTTTAAGACAACAAATGTCAATGTGCCCGATGGGGTCTTCAACTTGTGACAATGACTCTTTTGATTTCTTGACCTAGGACAAACCCTAGAAGCACTCAATGGGTACTTGACCTATAAAATAAAATACCTTGAGCATGAAACCCATGCTCCAATAATAATAATAATAATAATAATAATAATAGTAATTTTCTTTCATTTTACACTTTACAAGAATCAAAAGTACATTTCATCTATATGAAAATCGAACCTAGTTACACATCTTTTCAATAGGAGGATCATTTGGAAGAGGATCCAAGGGGTCCATTGGCCTAATGGGATCATTAACAATGTCCTTCTCGGATTCAAGTAGAGAAGGACCTTCTAGAATATCCATATCATCACTCTTGTCTTTAGGAGGAGGAGGCGGAGGGAGATCCCTTACTTTTCTATGAGAAACATCTTCATCGAATGTTACATCCCTCCTAACTTCAACCTTCCTTTGACCATAATATATATTCTAAATGATTTAGAATCTTCACTATATCCAACAAACATACCTTTTCTTCCTGTAGCTTCTAGCTTGTTTCTTTTATCCTTTAGCACATGGAAGTATACATGGCAACCAAAAATATGGAGATGACCAATATTAGGCTTGGCACTTGAGAGTACTTCCTCGGGAGTCTTGTTGTCCAAAGCTTGATGACGCAACCTGTTTTGAACATATACCGTTGTTTGTTGTTTTAGCCCAAAGGAACTTTCGCAACTTTTGATCATGGACCATGGCTCGGGTAGCTTCTATAATGGATCTTCTTTCTCTTAACAACTCCATTTTGCTCCGGAGTGTAGGGCACAATGGTCTCCTTCTTAATTCCTTCCTTGCAAAAGTCAATAAATTCATTTGAGATCTATTCCCCACCATTGTCGGACCTGGAGATCTTTATTTTCCACCCTGTATGATTTTCAACGAAAGCCTTGAACTTCTTGAATATTTTGAATGCCTCATCCTTGTGCTTCAAATAGTATATCTATGCCCTCCTTGAGAAATCGTCGATGAAGGTGATGTAATAAGATGACCCCCAAGTGAATGCACAGGCATTGGACCACATATATCAGAATGAATGAGATGAAGGATGTCATTCGTCTTGTTTTCGTTAGAGGGGAATGGTACCCTTGTCTTCTTTCCACTTGCACACCCATGGCATACTCCATCATGTTGAGCTTGAACATTGGGGATCCCAGAGACCAACTTCTTCAATTTTCGAAGATCATCATAATGTAGATGGGCTAGCCTTTGGTGCCACAACTCACTTTGAGGATTTGTATTTTGGACCATAGCTAGAAGAGGTCTTCTAGTGATTCTATAGAGTCCTTCAAACCTAGATCCCAATGTGAAGGCATTTCTCATGTAGGATTCAATAGACTAAGTAAGTACTTTTCCTTTAATGAATGCAACCCTCATTCCTTTATCCTCCAAAGCAGATATCAAAACCAAATTCTTATTCAATCCCGACACATATAATACATCATGAAGCAAGACAGATTCCCTAGAGTTCAAATGAAATTTGACAGAACGAAAAACCTTTACGAGATGAGTGATATTGTCACCAAGGATAATGTTCAAATTAGTCTCCCTCTCTACCAAATTAGAGAGAACCTCCTTATATCTGGAGAAGTGGTGAGGGGCCCCACTATCAACCAACTAACCATCTCAAGAATCTGGAGGAGATGAACTAGATAATGTGAAAATAAGTACATATTTAGATTGATAAGTAACATTGCCTTCATACTTGGAGTTCCTTAAACCCTTTCGAGGATGATAACTATCTTCACGATCATTGGGGGAGTCTCTTCTTCTTTCATTCCTTCTTCTATTGTCTCTTCTTTAATATGACTTGTTGTTGTTGAAGCCACGATTTCTGTTGTAGGACTTTGAAGAGTTTCTTCTTGGAGCATCTCTCTTTTCGGGACCATCTCGAGCATAGTTACCCTTTCAACGACAATTGTGGCACTCAACATCTCTATCCTGCCTTCTTGAATCCTTGGAATCTCGATTAGATTGAGGAGGTCTTCTTGATTTAGATGGCTTTCCCTTTCGTTTTCAATTGATCTCCAAGACCGGATATCCTCATAATGTATGATTGCACAGATTCTCCTTTGTTCATCTTCGTGTCTTTGAGTTGATCTTTCAAAGAGATGATTTTGTTCAAATTTCTGACTTCATACATGCCATCTATCTTATCATACCTGTCCTTAGACCTTCTCAAATTTCCAACATACGCAAGTAGATTATCTTGTAAACCATCAACTATAATTTGCTTTGCTTTTAACTCACCTTTCTTATGCTTGTTTTTGACACCAGTGGAAGCATTCTCCGGAGGCTTAGGTACTCTTCTTTGAATGAAGTCCAAACCATCACTGTTGTCAACTATGATTTCCAACTTGACTTTTCATGCAGCAAAGTTAAATGAGTCACCCAACTTCTCATGCTCCTTGAAGAAAGAGGAAGACATTTTTACCAAAAGATTTTTCCCTTTTTCGATCAACTATTAGAAAATGGATGCTATTGCTTTATGTCTCATTTTTCCCTTTTTCGATCAACTATTAGAAAATGGATGCTATTGCTTTATGTCTCTTGGCCTTGTCTTCACCTCAGCTCTGATACCATGTTAATTTTTCATCAATTTGTTCTATTATGCAACTATCACTTTAGCAATATCCAATAGCATCCGGTTTAACAAATTTTATTCTTTAATTATACAATGACTGTAGAGCAATAATAGATAGAACAACTAAACAAATGCACAGTGGAAGACAACCAAGAGACAAGAGACACAAAATTTGGTCATTGACCAGGGAAAAACCCCACTAGGGGGAAAACGCTTGCAAATCTTCTTCTATTAGATTGCCTTCAAATGTTCAACATAGAGAGTACATCATCCAAGAGTCAAAGTCAAACTTTGATTAGCCAATATCCAATGTCAATATCCAATATCCAAATATGCCAAACAACTCTCTAAACGAGAGACAAAGGAGATATGAAGTCAACAATAGTCAAATTTGATCTTCCTGTAATCTGCCCAAGTGAACAACAGTCAACAATATAGCAGTAAGCCCTAACCAATCAGCGGTCAACGGTCAACACAACCCTTTAGGAGCTTGGTCAACTTTAGTCAAACTCAGCCTCAAATGCTTGTCAAAGTCAGCCCAAAATAGTCTTCAAAACCTTAGTAAAACTCGGTTAAAGGAGAGAGATAGTCTGTTGTCCTAGTCTGCAATTTTTTGCAGCCAAACCAAAAAGTCAACTCCAGTCAAATTGCTTAAATTGCCTTGGTTTTTGTGCCATTCAACTTGGCCTCAAGAAATCAGATTTTTGCAGGTCAAAGTAGATCAAAACATTAAGTCTAACCTGGTCAAACTATGCAGCTAAAAAGTCATTGCAGAAAAGTCAAAATCACCTCAAGATCCTTGCATGCGTGAAGAGAAAAGCACTGCCTTTAACCTGTACGAACCAAACAAATGAAGAGAGATAAAAATGTGTGTCATGTGATGTCCAAATGAGGCATGAGGGCACTTGTATTTATCAGTGAAGCATGAACCGAATAAGATCTGTGAGTACTCGCGACTCTGCATGGGTCCTATACCGGGCTGGGTCACCCGCATAGAACCCTTGGTTAAGACCCTTACTCGACGGGTTTATCATTAAACTCGTCTACCCGTATAGGACTTGCGGGTAGCCTATAAAACCCGTATCAGACCTGTATAGGACCCGTCGAGCCTCAAAAGGCACAAGCTCTTCAGATTTTTTATTTTTTATGTACTTAGTTTTGGAAGAAAGAATGGAATGGGTCAGAATTTTAAAAAGCTTGTGAACATGAAAAAGCTTTAATATTAATTTTGAAAAAACTTATAATCATTTAAAATAGTCATTTATTCTTATTATGGTAAATGTCCTAGAGTTTCATCATTTTCTCCTGCATGCCATAGAGATATGCTTTGCAGATGAGGCCCCATGCCTAAACCATAAACGACATCAAATTATAATCTTAAGAGATTGAACTATGCCAGCCCATTAGGGAGAGTTGCCCACTAGTGCCAACTTTCTATGTTATTGAAACAGAGACCCTCTCAGCTATTTGCTTCAGACAAAGGTTGGTATTGAGGCCATGAGGAGAATTCCACTTCAAGGCCAAAAAAGACACCTCATTAATGGATATTTTGTAGACACTTATTTCCTCAACATTTGTGAAGACCTGGCATTGTATATAACAACCCTAGAACATGTTGGCTTCTCTTGCACAAAGTTAGTCTCTAATCATTTATCATTTATGACATGTATTTGAATTTTGAACTCGTTGACATTTTTGATTCTAATTATGGAATCACGAGTCCTTTTATTATTCAGTATCTAAATGTTTTGCTTACAAAAATCGAATATGTTATGTTGTACTTTTATAGATATGAGATGATGTTATGAATTATTGCATATGTTGTGGTTTTTATAACTTATAAGGATTGGAATTGTCATTAGTTTCTTTTTTTGTGTGCTTAAAATGTACCATATTTTAAGTGGTTTTTTTTATTGTATTTTGACGAGTCTTATAAGGGTCGTTCTTGAGTCTTATACGAGTCGACGAGTCAATGCTGTGACGAGTCTTATACGAGTACGAGTCGTGCAACATTGGTATTTATATGCAACTTGAGGTGTGCCATTTTGTCCATGAGATATGTAATTTGACCCAAGGTTGACCTTTGACAATTTTGTATTTGTGGGCTTGACCTCAAAAATCCACTTTTCCTTATTCAAATTGAGTGCTTCAAAAGTCAAATTTGGTCATGCAATGATTATCTTCATCAATTGAGCTGTCCAAAGTGGAATTTGACCCTAGTTGCATAATTTAACACAATGAACCCTCAATGCAAGCTTAATCCACTTTATCCAATTAGCACCATAGTTTTAAAACTTTGGAATGGGGTTTTGAACTGGGTCACCTATCAAATTGGGGTTTGAACCAGAACCAAATCAAATCGAAATGAACCAGATTCAATGGATTGAAATTGAAAAAATTACATAAAAAAAATTTTTAGTAGAAATTTTTAAAAAGATCCCAAACCATGATTCCAAAGCATTAAAGCCAAAATATGCGAAGTTTGCTCATCTATATGCCATGTAAGGGCACATATATCAAAATGGCATTAAGTGCAATACATATCAGTAGCAAAATACGTAATCGATGATGCTCTGTATGGTATCTAGAGCCCAAAAACAATGCTACAACTGAATCTACTAGGCCACCAGCCTACTAGAAATCATTTTCCCTAGCCTTTGCCTCCTCAAAGTTCTCAAGGAACTCTGCCCTAATATGCCCCTTATTACATCATTTGGTGCATCACATGGGGTTACTTGACCTCTTATACCAACCAAGTGTTGTTTCAACCTATGGATGACCCCCCTCACATTGCTTGCTTAATATATGCACAACATTTTTCCTTCAACAACATCACAGTGAACCCATGCAACATCTTTGGCTTTTGGGGCCACGGTGGACGATGACATCTCATATTTGAAGGGAAAGAGATTTGCAAATAGAAAAAAATGCAACTAAGTGCAAAACGTGTGATAAATTTGAAAGAAAAAAAGAGGTAGATTTAGCCTACAAAGTGTTGAAAAAGTACCAAGGGATGTGTCTCCCTAGGCTTTTCTCCTTTTGGCCTAGGGAGACACATAAATCACCTTTTGTCTAAGTGATATTATGAGTTTATTAATATCAAGGGGGCTAATGTACCTGTTATGTAGAGATGTACTGGGTACTTTAAGTTATTAAAGTTACATGTGTTGGGTGCAAATAAGGTGTCTTTTAGAACTCCTAAATGCCTCACACTAATTATCGACCTGGGTAAGTCTTTTTGTTTCAAGAGTGTACACCGCATGTGCAAGTGATGGAAATCGTTGGATCTACAGAGAGTAATGCTCTAAAATAACTTATTGATTTCAATACAAGAGTAAAGAGATCAAACCATAAACTACCAAACTTGTAACTTCAAAGAAATTAAACTATTCAAGCATCAAAACTCAATCTTAATCAAAAACTCAAATTGCAATTACAAACCATAAGCACATCAACCGAGTGCACTGTAGTGGTAACAAAGCTCTTTCAGCTGAATAAGAATAGTAATGCACCTGACTAACCAATGATACTCTGGCTCTCGATTAACAGGGAATAACTATTATCTAATAATTGAATCAATCTACGACATGAATAAATGAAACCAATCAATCAGAAATAAGAAATAATGCATGGAATGCACAAAATCAACACCAGTGATTTATATGTCAAATAGATCAATCGTAAATTATAAAACAGAGTAATTAGGCTTGCAGTAAACAAAGGTAAAAATATAACACAGGGAACAACAGTGATTTCCACCAGTGATCACTACTTAGTTACTCAGAATATCACGAACAAACTGAAACACAAATTATATATTACTCATTAACTCCGAATGTCATTACAATCACGATGTATTCTTCAGAATAACGCTCTATCTCTTAAAATTACAGTCAAAGTAAAAAGGCGAAAGTTGTTCTATTCTATTCGTTTTTCCCCTCTTATAGTCAAAGATGAAAAGAGATAACTGCGATTCCTCAAGATTAGGAGATCCTTAGGAATTCACGACTAAATACTATTATCAGACAATCTTCCATCTTGCGCTGATCCTCCTGATTTTCTTCTCAACGTGATCGCACAAGACGCACTCTTTTCTCCTTGTTTAGCTTTTGCTGTTCAATAGATTGAACAATAGTTGTCCCATTAGTTAATTTCTGCATAAAAAGCAACGAAAGTTAGTTTTGACAGCCAAATTGCATCAAAAGCAGTTTCGTCCACTTTCTATCGAAATTCTATCAAAACCTTATTACATCATGGCACAAATGCATAAAAAGGAGGAAAAAGATAATGTAATCAAGGGTAAATTTATACCTGTTGCACGACCCAACATACTTCCTTGCTTACCTTGTTTCATGTCCTCATGAAAATAAGTAGTTATTATGTAATGCAGTTAAAGAGTAAGCATGAAAGACTTTTTCTTTATACAACCTAAAATCGTGCTTTTGTATTAAATTCGCAAAGGCTATCCCTTCATGACCTTCAAGAAACTCGTATTTAGAATGGTATCCTTCAGAAGGGTACCAAATAATAGGGCTCTTAAATCGACATCCCAGCCAATGTGGTCCTTCCCTCAAGATAATATTACTGTATGTGACAAAACGGCCTGCAACAGCTTTAAAATTCCTGTAGCCAAACGGTTCTCTGTTCCTGAGACTATTGGTGGAGACCATCCATCTCTGTTTAGATGCAAGTAAGGACCTTTCCTGTATGGATAAGAAATCCGCCCTTCTTGCTTGCACAACTTTTTTATGTATAGGCCCCAGAGTCTTAATTACTCACTCTTGTTTCATGAGCCTTTTGTGTCTAACAAAAAGATGCAAAGGTTGAGTAGGCTCACCCCTTACCCACAAATCCAGTGCATGTTCTTTCCTTTGAAAGGTGTTAGAAGCCCTGGACCACTTGAGTTGGTTCGCTGCGAAGGAAATGAAGGCCTGGAACTGAATGTCCCCAACAAAAGGGCTAGGATTGTTATCCACGTCCCCTTCTAATAAAAAATTATGCAAATAAAGTTTACAGAGAAAACGTTGGACTTTTATCCCATGCTCCTTACAACATTTAAGAATTCTTCAGTTGTCTTCAATTCAACTGACTTGCCGGCCTTAACAACTTTATTTTTCAACAGTAAATATCTTTCCAATAAAAACAGAGCATAATTTGTAGCAGGAGATCTGCAAGATAAGACATCAGAATATAAAGAGCAAATAACATCAATCTGACCCACGACCTTATCTAGCTTGGCTTTTTCCTCCTGCCTTGACTTATCAAAAGTTTCACTCTCAGTTATGGTCAATTCATTGAATTGCTTCTGCTGCTCCTAATACTTTTGCAGAGGAACCGTCTCCTTCTTACATTGCGCTAAAGCAAGCTGGGCCTTTACCAGCTCCTCCTATAACTCTAGAAGAATAGGATCACTGCTTGATGGAGCGTCATTGAATATCTCTTCTGTTTGGGTGCCTTTATTGTGAGAGGATAAACCCTCCGTCTGAATAGCCATATTTATCAAATCGATATGAGAGCTTGTTTGTGTGGCGATCGTCTGAGTAGAAATAGATTCGGTCTAGGTTCTTATTGCCTTACCTTCACGTACTTTTGTCTGTACGGCCACAGTGACTAACTCTGGAATAATTCTCGGAGCTTCCTCTTTTCAGCTTCTTTTAATTTCCGACGTAGCCGCTTAACCGTCTTTTGGAGCTTCCGGTATTTCTTCTTCAACTTTCTTAGCTTTATTTCAACCACTGGCTTCTTCTGAGAAGCATCCTCTATAGGAACAGCTTTATCAATAGGCTTTGTATCTGAGGGATCTTGGTGCTTGTCTTGGCTATGTTCCGTTATAACCGTGTCACCTGACTGGTTATCAGATTCATGAATTACTTCTGTGTCCACTTCGTCGGCCCAGTCTGCAGCTTCTGGGGAAGGCAAAATTTTCGTGTGACCAGAATCCTTTGTGGATTGAGACCTATTCAGGCTCTGGTTGAGTGACCCTTCAGGTTGTATATATGCGTTCAAATTTGCGAGAACCTGGGCCATCCCTTCCTCAAATTCCTATAAGAAATCATCTTGGGGGCTCATAGGTGGTGTTTGAGAGGGCCTTGCTTGATTTTCTGGTTCACCATCATCTTGAGAAAAATATTGTGCTTCCCTTTGTTCTGGGTCAGAATCATGTTCTTCCTCCCGTTCTGGTTCAGAATTGGGTTCTTCCTCCTGTTCTAGTTGAGAATTGGGTTCTTCCTCTTGTTCAGGTTTAGAATTGGGTTCTTCCTCCTGTTCTGGTTTAGAATTGGGTTCTTCCTCCTGTTCTGGTTCAGAATTGGGTTCTTCCACCTGTTCTGGTTTAGAATTGGGTTCTTCCTCCTGTTCAGATTCAGAGTCATGCACAAATTTGGACTAGATAGCTTTGTTGGGCGCTCGACGCTACCCTGAGGATCTACGAAAGTCCTCTGAAATGGATTTATCTTCGCAAAACGCCTACGCTTAGTAGGTCCTGTTACTGTTCAAGCAGTTCTTTTTCGCTTTAGAACAGGGTTTTGCTGTTCAATTCCAAGGTTGCAGAATTTTGGATTACAGGGTTTGGCCTAATTTCTGGTGGAGCTATAAAATTATCCCACACTAAACCTTGCTGAGCAAGATTGTGACTAACGTTCAGTCTGATCAACCCATGATGACTGACTACAGTATCAGTTTGTTTAGCCCGTCTTAATTTATCAGCGATATCATGCAACAATGAATTTAAGGAAAGTGGCAATTTGACAGTAAGCTTTTGTCTTAAAAAGGCTAAAAGTTTAAGTTGCAGTGGTTTTACCACATGTCATCGACCATCACAGGTGATGTACTGTTGGATGACACTTGCCAATTCACACCATGGTTCTCCCAGAGAGGACGGGTGAATGCCCTTGCCTTTTCGGGTTAGCTTTTCACCTTCGTCTTTGAAAATCTCCACTACGTCATGCAACATTACATGCTTTTCAGGCCATGCTGCTCCTTCTATCGACAACCCAAAAACCTCAGCTATCACAGCTTCCGATATTGTTATTCTTACACCTTTTACTGTGGATTGCCCATTCTGTAAGTGCTGTAAAAATTCAAGAGCGATTTCACTACTAGGGGCCTGAAGCTTGGTGAAATATGAAATCCATCCTGCACGCACCAGAATTTCCTTGGCTTTGTCAGAAATTTCCAACACCAATGGTTCTTGGCGAACCGATTTTCCACCCATAATGCTCGAATTCTTCCAATATTCACCCTACAATTTTCAAAGATTAATACAGCAAAAAACGCAGCAGAGAAGAACAATTGCTTTGGTAAAATGGAACAACAATTAGACGTAATAACTAAATTCCATAATGTCAAGCAGAATTTCCATGATAATTAATAATATTAATTCTAAGACTATCATACTGCCACTTGTCATTTGATCATGGGATATCATAGAGGTCGCCCGAATAGACAGGGAAAGTGCTGTTCTGACGGCAAGGCAAGGGAAAGAACAGTATGACATTAAATGAAACAGAGTATGCATATAAATGATAGGACAACAAGAGGTATGGTTATAATGAGAGCGGAGTGTGTAAAGATAGTTATGAATAAGAGATAAGACGTTTGGATTGATGATAAGTTATGCGAGAAAGAAAAGGACAACAATATGCCAAAAATATGCTCTGTTGATGGTATTCTAGCCAGAATGATACGATTGATCGAAAAACAATATCTCATGCGTAAGGGTTCAAAATGGGGAAATTTAAGGAAATAACTTCTCCGGTAAAAAGAAAGAATAAGAAGAGGGTATTATAATAATATTTGATGATAAGATATAACTTCAATACCATAAGCAGAGCCTCTGCTGCCAGCAGACATCCATAGCTTTGGTAGGGTTGCTTTTTAACTCATATGAGCCAGGATCCTCAATTTATAAATGGAGAGTTCCAGTGTTGTTCTACAAAAGAGATCAGTGTGCTGGCGTGGTAACCAGATGACCACACTACCATTCACTAGGATGTAGCAAAATTGAGCAGGCTGCCACGTGATGAGACCTCCTGTTCCAAGGATATTTTGGCTATCCAATGGATCATAACCCTGGTGTGATGGCCATAATGGGAATGTCACTTTTCTACAACCTTATAAACATGGTAGGATGGTTCGTAATGAGAACCCCTATCCTCCATCTGAAAACAAAATTTTGCTGTTATTACACATTTTTATGATAAATAGAGGGAGGCTCAATACTCCTTAAGAGCAGGGATGGTGGAAGAAGTTTAACATGTCAATAAAAAAAGTATACCATAGTCTTATTTATTAAAAACAGAGAAGATTATAACTAGGAAGGGTGGAATCAACATGGTATTAAGATGGTCAATCAATATCAAGTACAGTAGAAAGCTATGCAGCAAAGCAGTATATAAATAACTGTGTCCCTTTCTTGAAAAGAATCTATCATCAGGAAGCTGTCCTGTTAAAGATCATAACATTAATGGTATTAACTTTCTTCAATAGAATCCATAAATCCTTGTCCTTATAAAAGTAATGTACTTCATGCCATGAAAAGAAAACAAAATGAAAAACAAAAGAAAAATGGGGCTGAGCGTTTGAGTGAACATCAATCGTTCAAACTAGCGAAAAGCAATCGCACAAAAGAAAAATTTTGTTGTTCAATTGGAATTGAACAACAACTGTTCAATGAATTGAACAACAAAGATACAGAAAAAGCGTATTCAATTGTTTGAACAACAATAACTGCAAAGAAAAAAAGAGTTGTCCAATTGTTTGAATAGCAGCTGTTCAATTGAATGAACAACAAAACAACGCGAAAAAGAAAGTGTTGTTCAATTGGATTGAACAACAAAGCAACACGAAAAAGGAAGTGCTGTTCAATCCAGCTGTTCAATTAAACGAACAACAAAACACGCCAAAAAAAGAAGTGTTGTTCAATTGGATTAAACAACGACTGTTCAATAGATTGAACAAGAGATGTTCAATTAACTGAACAACAAAACAACGCAAAAAGAAAGTGTTGTTCAATTGGATTGAACAACGAAATTATGCCACAAAGAAAGTGATGTTCAATTGGATTGAACAGCGGTTGTTCAATAGATTGAACAAAAAACACGCAAAAAGAAAGTGTTGTTCAATTATCTGAATAACAAAATCACGCAAAGAAAGAAGTGCTGTTCAATTGGATTGAACAACGACTGTTTAATAGATTGAACAACAGCTGTTCAATTAACTGAACAACAACTGTTCAATTAACTGAACAACAGCTATTTAGTTAACTGAATAGCAACTGTTCAATTAACTGAACAACAACTGTTCAATTAACTGAACAACAAAATCACGCAGAAAAGAAAGTGCTGTTCAATTGGATTGAACAACAGCTGTTCAATAAATTAAACAACAAAACAACGTAAAAAAGAAAGTGCTGTTCAATAGATTGAACAACAAAACAAGCAGAGAAAAAGAAAAAAAGAGAAAAACTCAAATCAGCAATCATAGTTACATATTTTACAGAAAAGAAATAAATTTTATAAAGATGAAGTTGCCGAAGGATTGCTTTCTGTAGCTAAAACTTGCATGGTGGGGTCCTCACGTATCTGCTGGTAGAAAGATTCTCTGGTAAGAGGTTTTTGGTAGAGGTGCACCCGATGCCCATTCGCTTTAAAAGAACCAGACCCATCAATGTTGGTCAGTGTAAGAGTGCCATTGTCGTATACTTGCTTTATTTCATAGGGGCCTAACCACCTAGTCTACAGTTTCACAGGGAAGTCTTGAAATCTGGAATTGTAAAGAAGTGCCTAGTCGCCCTCATGAAATGTCTTTTTCTTAATCAGGGCATCATGCCATTTGGCTCTTTGCTGTTGAATAAGTGCCGTACGCTGTAGAGTTAGTAGCCGAGCTTCATTTAATTCATTCATCTGCTGTAACTTGTTAACTTGGGCTTCAGTTAAATCTAGTCCCACTTCGTGGGCTGTCTTTAGTGTTTGTATTTGAAATTCTATGGGAAAAATGGGTTCTTTACCAAATACTAGTTGATATGGAGAGTATCCAGTAGTCTTTCTCCAAGTTGTGCGATATGCCCACAAGGCCTCTGGCAATCGAGCAGTCCAGTCTCGTCGACGTAATGAAATTGTCTTTGTTAGAATAGCTTCAATAACTTTGTTGGTGCTCTCCATGTCCCTGTTTGCCTGTGGGTGATACGGGGATGTAATTCTGTGTGTGATATGATGATTTCTGAATGCAGCAGCAATCTTGTGACCCACGAATTGTGGCCCCTCATCAGTGATTACTTCTCTAGGTAAGCCATACCGCACAAAAATTTCAAAAATAAAATTAATAACAGTTTCCTCAGTTGCTCTTGGTAATGCTACTGCTTCCACCCACTTAGTTACGTAATCTGTTGCAACCAATATATACGATTTCTAGTTGGATGGTGGTTTGAACGGTCCAACAAAATCTAATGCCCAACGCTCAAAGGGTTCTATCACCAACTGTAGATGTAGGGGCATTTCATCAGAAACTCTAATTGCATTACAAACCATAAGCACATCAACTGAGTGCACTGTAGTGGTAACAGAGCTCTTTCAGCTGAATAAAAACAGTAATGCACTTGATCTAACCAATGATACTCTAGATCTCGATTAACAGGAAATAACTCTTATCTAATAATTGAATCAATCTACGACATGAATAAATGAAACCAATCAATCAGAAATAAGAAATAACGTGTGGAATGCACAAACTCAACGCTGGTGATTTATATGTCAAATAGATCAAATGTAAATTATAAAACAGAGTAATTAGGCTTGCAGTAAAGAAAGGTAAAAATATAACACAGGGAACAACAGTGAAATCTACCAGTGATCGGGCCCAAGCCGCCAGTGATTACTACTTAGTTACTCAGAATATCGCGAACAAACTGAAACACAAATTATATATTACTCATTAACTTTGAATGTCATTACAATCACGATGTATTCTTTAGAATAACGCTCTATCTCTTAAAATTATAGTCAAAGTAAAAAGGCAAAAGTTGTTCTATTCTATTCATTTTTCCCCTCTTATAGTCAAAGAGGAAAAGAGATAACTGCGATTCCTCAGGATCAGGAGATCTCGAGGAATTCACGACTAAATACTATTATCAGACAATCTTCCATCTTGGTTGATCCTCCTGATTCTCTTCTCAACTTGATCGCACAAGACACGCTCTTTTCTCCTTGTTTAGCCTTTGCTGTTCAATAGATTGAACAACAGTTGTCCCATTCGCTAATTTATGCATAAAAAGCAACGAATGTTAGTTTTGACAGCCAAATCGCATCAAAAGCAGTTTCGTCCACTTTCTATCGAAATTCTATCAAAACCTTATTACATCATGGCACAAATGATAAAAAGGAGGAAAAAGATAATGTAATCAAGGGTAAATTTATACTTGTTGCACGACCCAACAACATGTGTTCTAAAAATCACTTTATGTGAAAAAGTGACCAAGGTACTAAAACATCAAAAGTACTAGGGAGGCTCATTAATAGAAAAGGGGACCACATCAAGAGGGGTCAAGTAGGGGACTCATCTCCACCCTTGATCTATTAATTTGAGATTAAATCTCAACCATTAGATCTTAGCGATAGGGTTCTTATCTTATTGGAAAGACAAAAGGAGGAAAAATGATCTCATTCTTCACTTAAAACACTTGAGAAGTTGAGAGAGCAAGAGGAGACGAAAAGAAGAGGACTAAGGAGGAAAGGGTTTTTGCGAGAAGAATATACAATAAGGAACAAAGACTAAATCACAGTGATTTGATTCCATAGAGAATGAGTTTCAAGCTTTGGGGGAGTTCGAATCTCAAGGCAGAGGACTATGTATGCATTTGCTAACGTTTATGGGCATGCTTCAAGTTAAATACAACTCAGAATTAACATTCAAGTAGCTGGAAACCCTACCCCTTATCTACTTCAAACAATCCGAGTTTGACCGGCTGTTGTGTGTGTATTTTAGATCTTCATTGTCAGTTCTCCGGGCTTGCAAATTGAGTGTAGATAAAGTGATTCTAGGGCTTGGTTACCTTGTGTGTTAGAGCGTGATTCAAGGCAAGAGAGGAGCATCTTCAGGAGGGTGTCTAACTGCTGAAACAAACTCGCGTGCCAGAGAAGGATAGCCCGAGTTTTAATGCTTCTTGTGACAGTCTGTGGTTTGATTCCCTGTGCTAGAAGTTGCTAACAGAACGAAAATTTTCCTGAAAGGAGATTGATTGTGTGAGGAAATTATATGTCCACAATTTAAGTGTAAAAGAGGACCTCAAAACAACAGCTCAAAGGGAAGAGATAAGTTCTTTTCTTGTTGTTCTTTTGTTTTAAAAATTCTTTTCAAAAGAAAAACTAAAAGCCTCCTTTCAGAATTGGTTTAGTATTCAAGTAGTTGGAAAGCCTACCTCTTGTCTACTTCAAACAATCTGAGTTTCACCGGCTGTTGTGTGTGTATTTCAGACCTTCACTGTGAGTTTTTCAGGCCTGCAAATTGAGTGCAGATAAAGTGAATCTAGGGCTTTTTTTTTTAACAAGGTCGGGTAGTTTATATATTACCAAATGCTTTGATGGAGCAAGCTCCTATTACAGAAGACTGTACCATGAAAAAACATCTAAGCCATGAGATAGGAACGCAGTCTCTTCTCTTAGGCTTGTGTTCAGGACTTCATGTATTTTTATGTGTATTCTAGTGTACTGCCTAACAAACTAACCTACTAGAAAGAGAAATTTGCATATCATGGGCTCTCTGACAGATTTTCAGGGCTTATATACTGATTGCTCCTGTGTCCACTACTTCTTCTTGCCATAATTGACCAGATTCTCTCCTTCGTTGCTCGAAGAGTTGTTTTTGTGATTCTCTCCTTCCATGAATATATCTTGCATTTTGTATTGTTTAATAGCCCACCTGAGACCTGTAAAAAATCATCCAGAACTTTTTTAACCTCCTTGCTATTATTGTTGAGGCCCCTCCCAGCAGCAAAGTGTCATCAACATAGAGTGAGTGGTTTATTGTTTTTACTTCTTTTGCTATTCTGATCCTTGTGATGTTTCTTTCCTTTCTTTGACTTTCCAAAGCCCTGCTTAAAGTTTCTGCCATTATAATATATAGGAAGGGAGAGAGAGGACAACCTTGCCTAAGGCCTCTTGTGCTTTGAAAGAAATCATTGGGCCTTCCATTTATGAGGGGGGCAATCCAAGGAGTAGAAATGCATCCCTGTATGACTTCCATTATATATCTTGAGAAGTCAAGTTTCTGAAGTACAACCATTAGATATGAATCGCTGACCTTGTCAAAAGCATTAGCCGTATCTAGCTTGATTATGAGGCCTATGGCTTTGACTGAATCATCCCCCCAACAATGAAGGGGAAGGTGTGGCAATCTAACCTAGAAGGGTCGACATTGGGAACATCCATTTCTGGGTCGAAATCCGACGTCCATCTGTTTAGATACAAACCCCTTGTATTCATAAAATAGGGTCCATTCCTGAAAATCAGATCTCGATCCTCCTTGGTTTCAAAGCGAAAGGTGTAGTAACCTCTTCCACAAAACCTGATTGAGATTTTTCCATCTATTGATGCAGTCCAGTGCCTTTCTACCCATTTTTGCACAGTTTTGGGCGATGGCCATAACCCAGTAAACTGCCCCACTAATCCATGCTCCGCCAGAGAAAGCGCTGCTCTGCGGGGAAGGGTAGCAGGGAGAGAAATTTCAGTGATGTCTTCCAATCTTTTAACAAACTTGGTGACTGATGGTTTGTTCTTTGCCGGGCCCATTGCAAAAATGGGAGAGGCAAAAGCTTTTGCTGTTTCTTCATTTTCATGCTGTTGGTCTGAGAGAGGATCTCCGTCCTCTAATGCGTCCATGGTGCTCAGACCCCAGCAGCAGGGGGCCGCTGAGGGGCAGCTGTGAGCTTCTTGCTGTGTTTGCTGGCTAGGGCTGCGTAACTCCTTCAGCAGGCAGCGCGATCGAATCTAGGGCTTGGTTACTCTGTGTGTTAGAGCTTGATTCAAGGCAAGAAAGGAGCATCTTCAGGAGGGTGTCTAACTGCTGAAATAAACTTGTGTGCTAGAGAAGGATAGCCTGAGTTTTAAGGCTTCCTGTGACAGTCTGTGGTTCGATACCCTGTGCTAGAAGTTGCTAACAGAACAAAAATTTTCCTGAAAGGAGAGTGACTGTGTGAGGAAATTATAAGTCCACGATTTTAGTGTAAAAGAGGACCTCAAAACAACAGCTCAAAGGGAAGAGATAAGTTCTTTTCTTCTTGTTCTTTTTGTTTTAAAATTTCTTTTCAAAAGCAAAAATAAAAGCCTCATTTCAGAATTGGTTTTCCCCAACAGTGGGTTTTTTCTAGGGTCAACTTGACCAAAAATTCTTGTGTCTAAATTTGTGTGTGTGCCTAATTGTTGTTCATTGTATTCGCTGATAGTAGAAGCACTTTTTATGTTGTAAATGAATGCATAGAATTTTATATCAGCCTGTCAAAACACGTGGGTCGGGTTTAAAACACACTTGCAAAATTTGTAAACTGGGAAAAGGGTGTAGATCATTAATTTTCTACATGGCATCAGAGCTTGAGAGAGGTCAGACTAGAGACTTTTGTCACAGCTGATACAAAGACCAACAAGTATTAAACTTCTGCTAACAGTGAATAGTACTCATAAAACCTTGTTAGAAACCTAAAGACTTCAGCAGTTGAAAGGGAGGAAGGTTCCTAGTTCACAGGTTTGCTCCATTTGTTGATTGGGAAGGTCATGGCAACAGGTTTGAGGGTAGAGGACAGATTGGCAGTGTTGCAATTGCTTTTATGTAAATAGCAAGCATGTTGGAAATGTTGTGAGTTAGCATCACTATGATAAAATAGGTGATTTTTCTAAGCTTATCTACCACTATCATGATGGAATAATGTTGCTTCACTATTTTAGCGAACATGATAATAAAAAACTTGTTGGATGTCTATGATCATCGTTTACCTTTTTTCATTCCAAGAACTTAGATGTATACTTAGCCACACCTTTGTTCATTACTAGGAAAATATATTGTCCTTTTATGCATACAATTTCCTTCTATTATCATGAATGTCTAGCAGAACAAACATTATGAATTTCTCCTAAAACTGTTTGTTAGCTCTTTGCATTCATGCACATGTACCCTTCCCCTTTTAGTGAGCACTCTATCTTTACTTAAAACCTAAGTCACAGGACACGTCCTCCAAGGTCCCGTGTCCCGTATTTTACGTGTCGGACACGAAAACGCCCCTAAAACGTGTCGAAAACGTTTTTTATCGTGTCCTGTAAAATGTAAAACGTATTCGCCGGTTTTCATCCTTTTACTTAAAAATTTAACATTACCATGAAATGACTCAGGATATTTGAGAGTGGTTCCGGCCTCATTGGATTTCATATGGAGAAAGTAGAATTTTAGATTTCATTAAAAATGCAGCAGACTTATCAGTTTTTCAGGATTTCAGGATTGAGAGATTGTAATGCTTCTATGTGACACCACCTGCCCGTGCTACCCTGCCACCAGTAGAGGATGTGGTCTACCTCCTATAGCTCCTACCTCTAGTTCTTCAGCTTCTAGAGCATAGCAAACTCCACTGCCAACTCCACCAGCACTAGCATCTACATCTAGAGAGAAAGGGAAAGCTGTGGCATTTTCTCGCAAAAGGGGCAGAGGAAATCAATAGGATTAGACTTTAGTTATTTTCTTATGTGCTTGTAAGTTGTACATGAACAATGAACATTGAATATTCAAGAATCAAGACCAAGCATATCACATTCTAATTTCTAAATAGTAAATTTTGAACTTATTTATTTTTTTAAAGTGAACTATGAACTTTTAGACGTAATTATATTTTTAATTTGATTAGATAAGCTGCAACTTGCAATTTAATATGGATAAAAAACTATATTTCGGTATATATATATATTTTATTAAATATATATAAAACGTGTCCCCCGTGTCCTGTTTCCAGGTCGCTGCGTTTCGTATTGAATACTCGTATTTATGTGTCCTCCATGTCTCGTGTCCTCGTGTCATGTGACTTAGCTTAAAACTTAATATTTATATCTTGACTATAGATTACCCTACTACATTGCTTCCTTTACTTACAAACAATATTGGGCTACTGTTGTAGCCTTTAAAATTCTAATTTCCAAATTTGAGTTGTATAAGCATATGGTTGGAGTGTGCATCTCATGTATCCTATTTATAAGTGCATTAGAAACCTTATTCTATTTCCCTTTAACAATTTTATCTCAAAATCATGTTTAACTTTGGCCCTTGGAAGGAGAGAATGATGCTTTTATTAGAGGAAGTTATAGTGTGGAACATTGTAGAGGCTCCTATGCATCCACCTACTGATCCAGCTCAATTGGTGGACTTCAACAAGAAGAATGTGAAGGCTAAGAGAATCCTTTTAGATTTCATCAAGCACCATTTATTCCTTCATGTGTTAGGGTTGAGATTTTCCTATCAGATGTGGGAGTTCTTCGTCACATTACACTAGAGTTCTAATGAAAACAAGAAGATGGAGTTGAGGCAAAAGCTAAGAAACACCAAGATGACCAAGACTGACATTGTGACTTCATACCTCACTAGGATCTCACAGGTGAAGGATGAGTTGGCTGTTATGGGAGAGGCTATCTTAGAGAACTAGTTGGTCAAGATTGCATTTGATGGATTCATTGAGAAATGGGATGGATTCATACATGGCATTGTGACCAGAGAGCACTTTCTAGATTGGAGGAGGATGTGTGATGATTTCATCTAGGAGGATATCAGAAGGAGTGCTAAGGTGGGTAGCAAGAGTGGTGGGGGAAGTGAGGAGAATGTCGCCCTTGCAATGGAGGGCAAGAAGAAGGCGAAGGAGTCTTCTAGTGAAGCAAAGAAGGAAAAGGGGAAGCAAAAGGCGAAGGAGAAGGACATGAGCAAAGTGAAATGCTTTGCTTGTGGGAAGATGAGTCACTATGCCGTTTAGTGTCCCAACAAGAAGGGCAATAAGAAGCAGGGAGTTGCAACTTTAGTTGAGGTGGACGTGTTCGCCTCTAGATTTGACACTAAGTTTGCCTTGGTGGTGAGTTTAGCCACTCATGTTACATCTTCCCGTGCATGGTTTGTTGATAGTGGAGCATCTTGCCATATGACTGGAGTGAGAGAGCACTTCATGAGTCTCTCAGAAGATGATATGGACTTGGAGGTTGTGCTTGGAGATAGCTCGAAGGTAAGAGCAACAAGAGTGGGGACAATATCATTTTAGAGGGAGTCTTTACCTCCTCTGAAGGTGACAGATGTTCTTTTTGTTTCGGGGTTGCAGAAGAACTTGATATCAGTCTCTAGTTTGGAGGACAGGGGGTATGAGGTGTTGTTCTGAAAGGGACATGTGTTGATATATCCTAGGGGATTTAGTGTTGGGCATGTTAGACCTATTGGAGCCTGGAGTGGGAGGCAACACGGGTTTATGTTTCAGCCTATTAGAGCCTTGGTGGCACAGACTAATAGTAGTGAGTTGTGTGAGCTATGGCACAGGAGGATGGCCCACTTGCACCATGGAGCTTTCAGGATGCTGAGGGAGATGGTTATAGGTTTACCGGAGTTCAGTATTGATCAACTTGATTCATGTAGGGGGTGTGCTTTGGGAAAGTACACTAAGACACCTTTTTGAGTAGTGATAACAGAGCTGCAAGTATCCTTGATTTGGTACGCTGTGATGCTTGTGGTCCTATGTCTCATGTATCATTGATTGGATGTGAGCACTATGTGACCTTCATTGGTGACCACTCTAGGAAGACCTAAATTTTCTTTTTGAAGACCAAGGACGAGGTCTTCAAGAGGTTCTAATATTTTAAAGCTCTTGTGGAGAACCATACAGGGAGGAAGATCAAGGTGTTGAGATCAGATAATGGGGGCGAGTATACCTCCACGGAGATGAAAGAGTTTTGTGGGAGTGTGGGCATCAAGAGGGAGTACATTGTGCCTTATAACTCGCAGCGGAATGGAGTGGTAGAGAGGAAGAACAGGGCCATAGTGGGTGCAGCTAGAGTGATGCTGCATGATCATAGTTTGCCTTTCTTCTTGTAGGATGAGGCATATAACACTGTAGTATATTTGCAGAATAAGAGGGGAGAAAGACTCCTGAGGAGACGTTTACTAGCAAGAAGCCGAAAGTTGGGCACATTAGGATCTTTGGGTGCCTTATATATTCACATGTCCTTGAGGAGAAGAGGACGAAGTTGGAACACATTACAGAGAAGGGTATCCTAGTGGGTTACAGTGAGACCAACAAAGCCTACTGTATATGTATTCTTGCACAAAGGAGATTTGAAGAGGAGAGGGCTTTGAGGAGGCCTTGAGAGGTTGATTAGGTAGAGTAGCAGGCTTCTCAATAGGGGGCAACACCACAAGTTTCAGGATTATTAAGTGGTACATCTGGATTAGGAGGATCATCTACTTCAATGGTGATAGGGTCTCAAACTCTAGTATCATCGAATGTAGGATCACCTGATTCTGGATAATCAGGTGCAGGATCATAGAGTCCATGATCTCCATTGGTTATAGTAGAGCCTTCCTTGTCAGGAGTAGAGGCACCAATTGAGGACTTTTCCATACCACCACATGAGTCTACTATAGGGTAGAGGAAGCTTAGATGTCTTCGGGAGACCCTGAAGGAGGCTTAGGAGGTTGTGGGGAAACCCAAGTGGTCAGTGAGGTAGAGCAGACCACCAAAGAGGTTGGGTGACTTTGTGGCGGACGTTGTGGAGACAGAGCCAACTAGTTTTGAGGAGGCTGTGAGTTAGCAGATCTAAAGGGATGCCATGGTGGAGAGGTATGCCTCCATCATGGAGAATGATGTTTGGGAGGTAGTGCCGTGACCTGAAGGGAAGTTAGTGGTGACTTTCAGGTGGCTTTACAAGATCAAACACGCTGTAGATGGCAACGTGGAGAAGTTCAAAGCTCGTTTTGTGGTGCGAGGGTTCTGTTAGGTAGAGGGAGTTGACTATGAGGAAACATTCACTTTGGTTGCTCGTTATACTTCCATTAGAGCAGTGATATCTATAGCAGTTGAGATGGGTTGGAGGATTAATTAGATGGATGTGAAGACCGCCTTTCTCAATGGTGTTATACAGGAGGAAGTGTACATTGAGTAGCCATAGGGCGATGAGGTGGATGGGAGGGAGTCTCATGTGTGTAGGCTTAAGAAAACCTTGCATGGGCTAAAGCAGGCGCCGAGGGCATGGTACGAGAGGATAGATGCCTACTTGCAATAGATGGGTTTCCAAAAGAGTGATGCAGACCCAAACCTCTATTTCATTATGTTTGGTGACAATCCACTCATTCTGGTTTAGTATGTGGTTGAATTGTTTATTACAGGAGAGGATAAACTCATCCAACACTACAAGAGAGGTCTCGCTTCAGAGTTTGATATGACTGATTTGGGGTTGATGCTTTACTTTTTGGAGTTGGAGGTTTGGCAGGCAGATGGGCATATATTCATTGGCCAAGGTAGGTATGTAGGTGATATCTCAAGGATATTCTGTATGGAGGGCTATAGGCCTATGGCTACTCCAATGATCACCAATTGGAAGAAGCTGCATGCTTCATATTTCGAGTTGGTGAACCCCACCTTGTATCGTTAGTTGATCGGTTCATTGATGTATTTGGTTAACACTATTGATGTATTGGTTCGTAGTCAACACATTGATTCAGTTTATGATGGATCCTAGGAGAGTGCATTGGGTGGTTGGAAACATGTGTTGAGGTACCTACATGGCACAGTGGATTATTGTTTGGACTATTTTAGGTGTGATGGAGTCAGATTGATTGGTTGCATGGACTTAGATTGGGATGGCAGTGCTAGCGATAGGAAGAGTACTTCCGGTTGTTGTTTCTCTTTGGGCTCGGCAGTTGTGTCATGGTTCAATAGGAATTAGAGGTTAGTGGCATTGAGTAGTGTAGAGGTAGAGTACATGGAAGCTAGTCAAGCAGGTTGCGAGGCATTGTGGCTTCGCACGCTGCTATTTGGTTTATTTGGTCAAAGGCTGGTACCAACTATGATATACTGTGATAATCAGAGTTGTATTAAACTCTTTGAGAATCCAGTATTTCATGACCAGTCAAAGCACATAAAGATCATACACCGCTTCATCAAAGATTGGGTTCAAAGGGGAGCTATGAAGCTTGAGTATATATGTATTGATGAACATGTAGCATACATTCTCACCAAGTCATTGCCAGGGGGAAAGCATGCATTCTTTAGAGACAGGATGGGAGTGTTGAGAAACACCTTCCTCGGTAAGAGGGAGTGTTGAAAAAGTACCAAGGAGGTGTTCCCTAGGCTTTTTTCCTTTTGGCCTAGGGAGACCACATAAATCACATTTTGTCTAAGTGATATTATGAGGTTAATTAATATCAAAGGGCTAATGTACTTTTTATGTGGAGATGTACTAGGTACTTTAAGTTATTAAAGTCACATAAACGACCCCTTGATACTCTTGCCATGTGGTAATTTCAACATGTTGTTCCTTAGGCGGTTTTATTGAAAATAATAGTGCCCAGGAGACCCATGGACACTAATATCCTCCCCACTTTAAGCTAACTGAAAGTTCAGTATCCAAAGGTGGTGATCCTCAAGTTGTGAACTAGTTTGTATAACAAAAATCCTTCAATTAAATGAAGTGTTTAATGATTTTTGCTTTCTCAAACAAATCATTCATATGACCATGCAAAAATTAGTCACGAAGTTGCATGGTACAGGGAAATGAAAATGGAACGCATTGGAAACACGACCCCCAAAAATTAGTAAACAAGGAAATGTAATATATATGTATGTGTGTGATATATATATATATATATATATATATATATATAAATAAGGTTGTTTTATTGAAAATAATAGTGTCAAGGCTACTCTTGGACACTAATATCCTCCCCACTTTAAGCTAACTGAAAGTTCAGTATCCAAAGGTGGTGATCCTCAAGTTGTGAAATAGTTTGTAGAACAAAAGTCCTTCAATTAAATGAAGGATTTGATGATTTTGCTTTCTCAAACAAATCATTCATATGACCATGCAAAAATTAGTCACAAAGTTGCATGGTATAGGGAAATGAAAATGCATAATTGAAAACGGAACGCATTGGAAACACGACCCCCCAAAAATTAGTAAACAGGGAAATGTAATATATATGTATGTGTGTGATATATATATAAAGTGATATATTTCTCTCACACACACATATACTTAAGAATTTCAGAAAATTATATTAAAACTTTGGAATAAAGCATTTAAATTTTAACATTATAATTTAGAATACAAATGCAGATTTATGAATAAATGCACAAGTGCCAAGGTCCAAGCCCCAATAAAATCATGCTACAAAAAATACTTACCTATGATTGAAATCATTGCTTATATTGGGATCCTCATCATCAATATCACCCTCTGAGCATTAAAATAAGATAGAAAAAACTTAAAATGTCAAATCTAGATTTAGTTCAAGTAATGGGTACATTTTTACTAGGGCCATGATAGAGGAGTTCAACAATCAATGCCACTAACATTAAGGTGCATAGAGGGCTTGGTGATCTTGAGTAAATGCTAGTTTATACCCTCGTACACAACAAATTCCAATGGATGTGTTGCAACCCCCCATCTTGAAATTCTCAAAATTGTCAAGTTTACTATATTTTGAGTGGGATTTAAAATTCTACATTCTCCATATGAAATCCAATGAGGTTAGAATTACTCTCAAACAATCTGAAACAACTAGTGTTAATGTTAAAAATTTAAGTAAAATAATGAAAATGAAAGATAAACGAGAATGCCATTGAAAATGAAAGATAAAGGAAAATGTCACTGAAAATGGAAGGTAAATGACAATGAGAGGAGGCGTTTGCTAGGGCAGAGGAGGAGAAAAAGGGGATATTTTAGCATCCCAAGCAAAAAAGCTTCGTGTTTGGACCAAATTTCTTCGACAAATCGTGGTTTCCAGGTATGGGCACCAAATTTGGCCATTTTGTTTTGGTTTTTTTCTTGTTTTTGCTTGGTTTTCTATAACCCATTGATTATCAATGATTTTTGAGTGGATTTGAAGGTGTTTTTTCTTCATTTTTGTTGCAGAGTGAGGAGGGTTCATTTTGGTCAAAAATGCAAAAACTTGATTGTTAGATTTATTAGTTTAATTTTTTCTTGTGCTCTATTTTTTTGCATCATTTTTGATTGAGTTTGAATGTGCATTTTTTCTAATATTGTTGGATTTAGTTGAGGTTTTTTTTGTCAAAAGTTCAGTGTTTGTGTCATGTATGTAATTTTTTTTTTTTTTTTTAACTTGATTCTTTGTGCCTTATGTTCAACTTCAAATTCATCTTAGTATTAAATCAAGAGTTAACGAAGTTACCAAACTACAAGAATTGGACCCTTTGTGGGAATTGGTAACTTGAGGTTTGATAGATTTTACCTGTCTCGAAGTTTGTGGGCATCTATGTGGGGGGGGGGGTTATAGATTGAATTATCACCTTGTACAAATCCCTGGACATGAGGTAGGGCCTTGCAGCAATAGAAATGCGGAAATCATCCGAAGAACCATCAGATCATTGGAAGAATTTGAGCGAGACAAAGTGACCAAAGCAGATTTGAAAAAGCAACTAGGAGGGAGAGTGTTAGGAGGTGAATATGAAATTGGCATTGGTTCTACTTCAGCATCAATGTCTACAGCCAACCCTGTAGCTACCTCATCATTTTTTGTTCCTAGAACTATGACTGGTTCACAACCATCTTTCACTTCAATGCTTAAAAAAAGGGAGAAAAAACAAGCTGACAAGTTGTTGGGCAAGTTTCTCCTTTGGAGTGATATTCCTTTCAGCGTTGCAAGGAATAATTCATTTTTCTAGCCTGCTGTTGATGTTATTGCAATTGTTGGCCTAGGGTACAAAAACCCTTCTTATGATGAGTTTAGAGGCCGCATTATTCAAGATGAAAAGGTTGACTGCACCAAAAGATTGGAGGAGTTTAGGGCATCATGGGCATAAACAGGATGCACTGTGATGTCAGATGGTCGGACTGGCCAAAAGGGGAGAACCCTTCAAATCCACTCAAAAATCATTGGATGGGATTGACACCACTACTGCATATTCAAGAAAAAACACCTTCAAATCCACTCATTTCTTGATGCATATTCACATATCAAAGATGCAAAATTATTATGTGATTTGCTGGATGTGTTCATTTTGGAGGTGGGTGCAGAACATGTTGTCCAAGTCATAACGGAGAATGCTGCAAATTATGTTGCTGCTGGCAAGATGCTTATGGAGAGGCATCCTACTTTATTTTGAACACCTTGTGCTGCACATTGTATTGATTTGATGTTGGAGGACATAGGAAAAATTTCCTTTATCAAAGATATTGTTGACTCATCAAAAAGCATTACAAAATTTATATATAATCACGCATCTATACTTAACTTGATGAAAAATTCACCAACAACAAGCAATTGGTGCGCCCAGCCATTACACGGTTTGCCATCAATTTCATATCTCTTCAATCCCTCTTGAATTCTATGTGAGATGTGAAGAGAATGTTTCTTTGAGATGAGTGATGTGCTTTGACATTTAGCCGCAACCGCCATATGCAGATTAGTTTCATACCAGGAAAACTTCTGGGCGGGAGTGCATAAGGTGTGTAGCGTTACTGAACCTTTGGTAAAAGTTCTTCGATTAGTTGATGGTGAGAAGCCCGCAATGGGCTATTTGTATGAGGTCATGGATAGAGCCAAAAAATCCATTAGGGCCTACTATGATGATAAGGGAGATGAGGGGTTTTAGAAACAACTACTCCTATGGGAAGTGATTGATGAACGATGGAACAACACACTCCATCGCCCCATTCATGCTACAGAGATCTACATGAACCCCACATTTTCTTACCCATGTGGGTTTTTATTTGATGTTGAGATGATGGATGGATTCTTAACTTGTGTTCAGAGGATGGTGCGATCTCCAACAGAACGTGCGAAAATCTCCAAAGAAATGGAGATATATTGGATGGCTGGTGGCACATTTAGCTTTGAGATGGCTGTGGTTGATAGGAAGACTAAAATGCCAGGTATTTTTTAGTTTTTTTCAAATTTCATTCTCTTCAAGTTCATAACTTCATACTTTACTTCAACTTTCAAATTTCATTTTTTTCTTATGTTTATCTTATTTGTAATTTTGTTGTAGATGCATGGTGGACTCACTATGGTGCTAGAGTACCCCATCTGCAAAAGCTTGCCATTCGAATCTTCAACCAAACATATAGCTCCTTAGGATGCAAGCACAACTGGAGTGTATTTGAAAAAATACACAACAAGAAGCACAACAGGTTAAACTTAAAGCTTAAAATATTCCAAATTTCCAATTAATTTTTTGAATTAATTAAATAATATTTTTTTATAATTATTATTTTATGATCTTTGTACAGGTTGGAGTCCCAACGACTTAATGACATGGTCTACGTCTACTACAATCTTCGATTGTGGGTGAGGCAACTTGAGAGGATACCTGATATGGAGGCTATCTCATTGGATGGGATTGACACCACTGCTGCATGGAGGGTTGAGGTTGAGAGGCTTCTCATGGAGTCCGTTGATGATTGGTTAGAGCAGGAGGTAGTGGAAGGCGTAGAGGGGGAGGAGGAGGAGGAAGAGGAGGAGCTACAGGAGGAGGAGGTGACACCACCTACCCAGGCTACCCTTGCCATCAGTAGAGGACGTGGTCTACCCTTGCCATCAGTAGAGGACGTGGTCAACTTCTAGAGCACAACAGAGTCCACCGCCAACTCCACCGACATCTACATCTAGAGGGAAAGGGAAAGATATTGCATTTTCTCGCAAGAGGGGCAGAGGGAATCAATAGTATTAGTTATTTGGTTCATTTCATTGTATATGACATTATTACTCATGATATGAGATACATTATTATATTTTTTGTTGATATTTTGAGGTTGAGTTGGGACTTAGGAGTCAGTTTTTACTATTCAGGACATCATTCACTGTTATGTGTGGTATAGCACTAGAAATGATATTACACATCTTATATATTAGTTATTTTATCATATTTATGCGTCAGTGGATTTATTTTATGTTGTAGATGCTTTAGATATTAAAAAAATTGAAAAAAATGAATATTTTTGTACTTAGGATTTTTTTCTTTTCTTTTTTCCCCCGATTTTTTCCCTGCACCGATTTAATACCTATCGCGTTTTTCGCAACATTGCCATTAATTACCTAGTATATTCTTAACATTACAATTAATTACATAGCATTAGTAGGGCCCTAGGGTTGAATATTAGGTTGCTTCACTCATAAATTATTGTTTTTTTAAATTATTTGTGTTTGGCCCACATGCGTTGCTACTACACATTGTACAATCACAAAACACGCTGTATGGTACTTAAACACGTTTCAAGAGGGGTAAAACACATTTCAAAAATGTGAAACGTGTTTCAAGCGTGTTTCGACATTTCCATATTGAAACTTGCTTGCTACAGTGGGTTGTTTCCTGCAGCTTAGGTTAGTCATATGGGCACCATGTTCTAATTTAGCGAGCAGTTAAGTGATAATGATAAACAAAAGAAATACAAGATAAATTGTTATTTAACATATATTTGTTCAAGGCGGTTTATGTTTAGAAAGAAGGAACTTAATCAAAATATTTAATAAAATAACTCCCTTGTGATCATGTTTCCAATAATAGAAAAATACTATAACATGAAGAGAACATAATTAGCAACTCATTATTTATATTAATCAAGAGAAAGATAAAATTAAGTGAACCAAATGAGTTGTATTCCAACTCTGAAAGATTACAGAGACAGGTTTCTTGTAGATTAAATCTTAGGAAAGCTTTTTGACTCCAATATATCAAAAATGCTGGCCAAACAAGGGGTGAACCCTTTACTACAAAACAAAAACAGGATCATGGGAGCAATATCTAAACCTTTAAATAATTGAATGGATTGTGAGAAACATGTTCTTTCATCAATCAGGAAAATGACCCCACCTTTTGTTAATTTTTCTTACCCTAGCAAACCAACAATTAGTTCCAATAAAAGCACCAACTAGGGTATTAACAACATCAATTTAACATAAAGAAAATTTGCCAACCTCAATCACAGAAATGAGACACAAATTCTGCCCAATCAAAGTTCTTCATTAAGTCCTAAATTTACTTGGGCTCCCCTCTTGGGAAAATGGCCCAATTGAGAAATTACATCCAACACTAGATCTGATCCAGTTGATCAATTCTCCTTGGCTTATTTGGATCTCCTTGCTCCCCCTTCCTTGGACCTAACACACTCACTGAGTAGCCTTGCTTTAATAACATTACATTGAGCTAAATCCCTAACCCTAATCTCCAAAGTGATTGACAATTAAAATGTGATCTCACCTCACTTGAGATCAAGGGTTGTGGTTAAAACATATTCACTAAATTAATTTACTTTACTTTTCCTAAGTTTACTTTAGCTCAATAAGCCAACATATGTCAACTTAGGTAGGCTAAGTCACAAAAACAACTTGCTCACACTAGAGCGAGTGTTTTAATGAGACATTGGGCGACTTTTGCATGCATAGACACTTAGGCCTGTGCAGAAGTACCTGACGGAGCTACGAATATCAACACTCCCTCTTAGTGAGGGAGGTACTTCTGCCACTTGGAATTGACTTCAATCCTGGAACTACATTCATTTCCATGGTTGATCCCTTTGAAATGGAAGCCTTTCTTGCCATTTGGTTTAGAAACATCCTTGAAATCTTACTATCCTTGTCTTGGTTCCTAAAAGCGTCCTACTCCTGAACATCTTGTAAGTTCTTCTTAACAAATTTGGAGGAATCTGTCAACTGCTCCTCCCCTCTTGAACCTGAAGATGACACCCTTTGAGTTGCTCCACCTTTGTTGCTCCTTGTTTTTTTTATCACTGCTATGCTTCATGCCTTTGCTCGAATAGGCCTTTCAGCCTATACATGTTGCTCTCTCTAACTCCTATTATATGTTCCCCATTAGAGCTAGATTTGTTGGGGCTAATCAATACCTTCCCATCCTAGAAAGAAAGACATAACGCCTTTTTCTCCATCATGGACACTGAGAGTAAATGTCACTTGAGTTCCAACACCCATAACATGTCCTTTACTTCCATCTTGCCTCTTGATCAAGTTGGAATATCAATGTTCCAACGCCTTTAACTGCATGTTTGGCACCATCACAAAACTCCATATGTAGTTCTGAGTCCCACTTAGTTAGGCTCCCATCGTATGTCTTGTGGCTCTGCTATTTAGTAGCAATGCACTCACTGGTAATGTGCCTAAGGTAAGGTATGGAAACAAGTACAAATTTAGTCTCAAACTTCATGGCAAATTCCTCCTAAGCTTTTGTCGACACAACTATAGTTTGTTGTGTGCCCTTTCTCCCTTTCTTCCTCTTCGGATACTAAGAAGCTTAGTGTCCCATCTTATGACAAGCAAAACACTTAACCTTAGTCAAGTCCTCCTTGTTTGGTTGTGAGGTTGAGTTGTCATCCCTGCTGCTCGAGCTTATACTCATCATTGCTCAACTAGCAAGAGCAAGGATGTCATTATCCCCACTCTTCTGTTGTCCTCTAGACAAGGATTTCTCTTAGAGCTCCTTCTGGGTGAAGTCATCTCACAATTTATTTCAATCTAGTAGATTGTTTTTTCGCTAGACACCTATCACAAAGAGAGCCTAGGGTTTTTAGAACACACTCAGGGTTGTCCTTACAAGCTCATCTTTTGGCAAGGCTACCCTAACAACTCCAAGCTTATCTCAAAATTTTTAAATCCTTATGTGGTATGATGCCTCAATGTTTGATCCAGTCATCTTGGTGTTTATAAGCTTCTCCCTCAACACCATTTCCCGATTTTGGTTCACTTAGATATAGGCTAATTATAATGGTCCACATCTTAAATGAGCTATCCTTACCTAATATGTGAGGGATCACATGATCCTTCACCCCATTTATGATGATACGTTTGGCCTTCACGTCATTCAATTCATGAGCTACTTGCGCTGTAGCCTCTGAAGGAGTTGTAATTTGGGTGGTTGCAAAATCCCATAAGTTGTTCTCCTTGAGAACCAATGCTATCCTTTCTTTCCATGGACTAAAGTTGTAGGGCCAATCCAACTTGTTCTTGAACCTTAAATCGGTTGATGCCATTTTGGAAAATCAATTGAAAAATCTTGACTATCACACCCTTGATGGGTACGATCTCTCTCTCCCTCTGAGGGCTGACGCCTACCAATCACAATGGTATTGCTATCTCTTGAGTTGGCTTGTTAAATTCTTGCAGGCCTCAACTAATCTGCTCGATCACCTGTTAGATTTATCACCTTTTGCTCCAGTTACCTCTGTGTTAGACGTGCTGCAACGCTCGAGTGTCCCACTTACACAGAGTGTTCTATCAACTGACAAGCAATCTCCATGTTCCTGATGCACTACCTTATGACAACAATAGTCAACAACATTCTGACTTTTCCATGTGTTTTCCATGTTGTTTGTCCTCAACCCAGTCCTGACATGTTTGCATGCGTTGCTAGTAGCGCTTGACTTAGACTTGTGCTGTTGCAACTTCATGTCTTGTGTGTTGTCCCTCAAATGTCGCACACAGTGGCTTTGTTGGCCCCTTGGCCCCCTCGACGTGTGGCTAGTGGCTATCGCGTGTTGCAACCTGTCCTCTACTTCTACACCATGGCCTCCACCTATGCCTTGCACAAGTTTACTGCTCATGCCTCGTTCGACTATGTCTGTCTGCCATGTGTCAATGCAGGTTGATTCTACTGACATCGCTCGTTTGCGTTGATGATGTTTACTTGCTTATGCGCTTTGCTGTTTGTGCTAGTCGATTGTTTCTTGCGCTTGAACCCTGGTCACTGCGTTGGCCGTTGATGCATTCTTGTAGCCTTTGGTGGCTTGTGCTGCCTTGTCAACCTGTGGTTTGGTGGCCTTGGGCATGCCCCCCACTCGCGATGGTATCGTTGTCCGCTTTGACCCAGGTCGTCCAAGCTATTGTTTTCCGTGCCTTTGCCCTCATGATTCTACAGACCATGGCAACTATGTTGTCGGTCACCACAACCCGTCTATTCCATTTTTTAATGTTATTTTTAGTTTGCGGCCCAATTTTACTCATTAAAAGAAAGATCCTCTTTCTTGTTGGCCACTCTATGTTTTACAATGTACAACCAACTTTTCCTTCAGCCTGCAAACCTGACACTCCGTGTGGTTGTGAGATTGATTACTAAGACTCTTTCTCTTATATCATGTTAATTTTTCTTACCCTATCAAACCAAAAATTAGTTTTGAGTAGATTTATGTCTACTAAATAAAAACCCGAACAAGGGTACTAACAACATAAATTCAGGGGAGAGCAAATTTACCAATATCAATCACACAAATTTTGCCCAATCAGAGTTTTTCATTAAGTTTTGAACTTACTTGGGCTCCCTTCTTGGTAAAATGGCCCGATTGAGGAATTACGTACAACACTGCATCCGATCCAGGTGATCAGTCCTCCTTGGCTAATCTGGATCTTCTTGCTACCCTAGTCTTGCTTTTAGAACTTTATATTGAGCTAAATCCTTAACCCTAATTTCCAAAGTGATTGACGGCTAAGGTTAGATATCCCCTCACTTGAGATGAAGGGCTAAGATTAAAACGTATTCCCTAAATTAATTTACTTTAGTTTTTCAAAGTTTACTTTAGCTCAATAAGCCAACATCATAATTATGTTATTTTCCCAAGTCTAACTTAGGCTAAGTTACAAAAACACCTTGCTCACACTAGAGCAAGTGTTCTAAGGAGATCTTGGGCGACTTATGCACCTCTAGACACTTACACCTGTGCAGAAGTACCTATTCGAGCTACTAACATCAACATCTTTTGCAGCTGACTCCTCTTTTTTTTTTTTAATCAGTTTGTTAGGGGTAAATGTTTCCGTAATATTGCCCTAAATTTTCTATTTCTTTATTGATTCTTTTTCTTCTTTGGTTTTTGTATCCCAATTGATGTGGAACCATGAGCTAACCCTACTGCTGGTGTGGAAACATTTTGACGTAGAGCAACAAGAACATTTAATGAAGGATTTTTATTCCTTTTGCAATTTGCTGCCAATAATTTTCGAAAATCAATTGAAAAGTATTGACTATCACACCCCTGATTGGTACGATCTCTCTCTCCCTCTAAGGGCTGACCGTTACCAATCACAATGGTATTGCTGTCTCTTGAGCTAGCTTGTTAAATTCTTGCAGGCCTCAACTAACCTGCTCGATCACTTGTTAGATCTATCACCTTGCTCCAGTTCCATTTGCGTTAGACGTGCTGCAACGCTTGAGTGTACCACTCACGCAGAGTGTTCTATCAACTGGAAACCAATCTCCATGTTCCCACTGCACTGCCTTATGACAACGGTGCTCAATAACATTCTGACATTTTCCATATGTTTTCCATGTTTTTTTCCTCGGCCCAGTCTTGACACGTTTGCATGGGTTGCTAGTAGCCCTTGACCTTCACTTACTCGTGCTGTTGCAACTTCATGTCTTGTGTGTTGCCCCTCAAATGCCGCACACAGTGGCTTTGTTGGCCCCTTGGCCCCCCCCGACGTGCGGCTAGTGGCTATCGTGTGTTGCGGCCTATCCTCTGCTCCTACACCATGGCCTCCACCTATGCCTTGCATCGAGTTTCCTGCTCATGCCTCATTCGACTGTGTCTGTCTGCCATGTGTCCATGCATGTTGGATCTACCGACATCGCTTGTTCGCTCTGACGATGTATACTTGCTTATGCGCTTTGCTGTTTCTTGCTCTTGAACCCTGGTCACCACGTAGGCCGTTGATGCATTCTTGTAGCCCGTGGTGGCTTGGCTGCCTTGTCAGCCTGTGGTTTGGTGGCCTTTGGCATGTCCCTCACTCACGATGGTATCGTTGTCTGCTTTGACCCAAGTTGTCCAAGCTGTTTTTTCCATGCCTTTGCCCTCATGATTCTATAGACTATGGCAGCTATGTTGTCGGCCACCACCGATCGTCTATTCCCTTTTTTTAATGTTATTTTTAGTTTGCGGCCCAATTTTACTCATTAAAAGAAAGATCCTCTTTCTTGTTGTCCACTTTATGTCGTACAATGTACAACCAACGTTTTCTTCAGTCGACAAACCTGACACTCTGTGTGGTTGTGAGATTGATTACTAAGACTCTTTCTCTTATATCATGTTAATTTTTCTTGCCCTAGCAAACCAACAATTAGTTTCGAGTAGATTTATGTCTACTAAATAAAAACTCGAACAAGGGTATTAACAACATAAATTCAGGGGAAAGCGAATTTACCAATCTCAATCACACAAATTTTGCCCAATCAGAGTTTTTCATTAAGTTTTGAACTTACTTGGGCTCCCTTCTTGGTAAAATGGCCTGACTGAGGAATTACGTACAACACTGCATCTGATCAAGGTGATCAACCTTCCTTGGCTAATCTGGATCTTCTTGCTGCCCCTAGTCTTGCTTTTATAACTTTACATTGAGCTAAATCCTTAACCCTAATCTCCAAAGTGATCGACCGCTAAGGTTGGATATCCCCTCACTTGAGAGGAAGGGCTAAGATTAAAACGTATTCTCTAAATTAATTTACTTTACTCTTTCAAAGTTTACTTTAGCTCAATAAGCCAACATCACAATTATGTTATTTTCCCAAGTCTAACTTAGGCTAAGTTACAAAAACATCTTGCTCACACTAGAGCAAGTGTTCTAAGGAGATCTTGGGCGACTTATGCACCTCTAGACACTTACACCTGTGCAGAAGTACCTACTCGAGCTACTAACATCAACATCTTTTGGAGCTGACTCCTCTTTTTTTTTTTAATCAGTTTGTTAGGGATAAATGTTTCCATAATATTGCCCCAAATTTTCTATTTCTTTATTGATTCTTTTTCTTCTTTGGTTTTTGTATCCCAGTTGATGTGGAGCCATGAGTTAACCCTAATGCCGGTGTGGAAACATTTTGACATAGAGAAACAAGAACATTTAATAAAGGATTTTTATTCCTTTTGCGATTTGCTGCCAATAATTTTGGAAAATCAATTGAAAAATCTTGACTATCACACCCCTGATTGGTACGATCTCTCTCTCCCTCTAAGGGCTGACCTTTACCAATCACAATGGTATTGCTGTCTCTTGAGCTAGCTTGTTAAATTCTTGCAGGCCTCAACTAACCTGCTCGATCACTTGTTAGATCTATTACGTTGCTCCAGTTCCATTTGCGTTAGACGTGCTGCAACGCTTGAGTGTACCACTCACGCAGAGTGTTCTATCAACTGGAAACCAATCTTTGTGTTCCCACTGCACTACCTTATGACAACGGTGGTCAACAATATTTTGACATTTTCCATATGTTTTCCATGTTTTTTTCCTCGGCCCAGTGTTGACACGTTTGCATGGGTTGCTACTAGCCCTTGATCTTCACTTACTCGTGCTGTTGCAACTTCATGTCTTGTGTGTTGCCCCTCAAATGCCGCACACAGTGGCTTTGTTGGCCCCTTGGCCCCCCCGACGTGCAGCTAGTGGCTATCGTGTGTTGCAGCCTGTCCTTTGCTCCTACACCATGGCCTCCACCTGTGCCTTGCATCATGTTTGCTGCTCATGCCTCATTCGACTGTGTCTATTTGCCATGTGTCCATGTATGTTGGATCTACCGACATCGCTCGTTCGCTCTGATGATGTATACTTGCTTATGCGCTTTGCTGTTTGTGCTAGTCGATTGTTTCTTGCGCTTGAACCTTGGTCACTACGTAGGCCGTTGATGCATTCTTGTAGCCTGTGTGGCTTGGCTGCCTTGTCAGCTTGTGGTTTGGTGGCCTTGGGCATGTCCCCCACTCACGATGGTATCGTTGTCCGCTTTGACCCAAGTCGTCCAAGCTGTTTTTTTTCCATGCCTTTGCCCTCATGATTCTATAGACTATGGCAGCTATGTTGTCGGCCACCACCGACCGTCTATTCCCTTTTTTTAATGTTATTTTTAGTTTGCGGCCCAATTTTACTCATTAAAAGAAAGATCTTCTTTCTTGTTGGCCACTTTATGTCGTATAATGTACAACCAACGTTTTCTTCAGTCGACAAACCTGACACTCTTTGTTGTTGTGAGATTGATTACTAAGACTCTTTCTCTTATGTCATGTTAATTTTTCTTGCCCTAGCAAACCAACAATTGTTTCGAGTAGATTTATGTCTACTAAATAAAAACCCGAACAAGGGTATTAACAACATAAATTCAGGGGAAAGCGAATTTACCAATCTCAATCAACACAAATGACACACAAATTTTGCCCAACCAGAGATTTTCATCAAGTTTTGAACTTACTTGGGCTCCCTTCTTGGTAAAATGGCCTCACTGAGGAATTACATACAACACTACATCTGATCCAGGTGATCAACCCTCCTTGGCTAATCTAGATCTTGTTGCTGCCCCTTAGTCTTGCTTTTATAACTTTACATTGAGCTAAATACTTAACCTTAATCTCCAAAGTGATTGACGGCTAAGATTAGATATCCGCTCACTTGAGATGAAGGGCTAAGATTAAAACGTATTCTCTAAATTAATTTACTTTACGTTTCCAAAGTTTACTTTAGCTCAATAAGCCAACATTATAATTATGTTCTTTTCCCAAGTCTAACTTAGGCTAAGTTACAAAAACACCTTGCTCACACTAGAGCAAGTGTTCTAAGGAGATCTTGGGTGACTTGTGCACCTCTAGACAATTACACCTATGCAGAAGTACCTACTCGAGCTACAAACATCAACATCTTTTGGAGCTGACTCCTCTTTTTTTTTCTATTCAGTTTGTTAGGGATAAATGTTTCCGTAATATTGCCCCAAATTTTCTATTTCTTTATTGATTCTTTTTCTTCTTTGGTTTTTGTATCCCATTTGATGTGGAACCATGAGCTGACCCTACTGCTGATGTGGAAACATTTTGACATAGAGCAACAAAAACATTTAATAAAGGATTTTTATTCCTTTTGCAATTTGCTGCCAATAATTTCCATCCTGGATTTTATATTCCCACAGTTTTTGCTAAATGATGTCCAAATCAGTGTACAATCCATAACAATTGGGGGCAAAGTCTTTTGAACTTTAATGAGCATACAAAGTAGCATGAAATCTTTGAATAACCTTACATAAATCAATTCTCCTTTAATTACCAGTTACATCTTCTAGCTGTTCATGATTTACACTCTGCTTTGCAAGACTTCTTCACAATTCTCTTTAGGAAAAAACCATCCTTGGTGGTCCCATGGAATGGGTAACTCTAATCTGAAAGCTTCTACGAATCTGTGCCTAAAATATTCACCAAATTTCAGAATTGAATGACACTCCACTTCAATTGACAATGTCAAATGTTGTTGATGTTGACTGTACTTACATTCATAATGAAAGCAATTCTTTCTAGGATATCTACAACCTGTAAATCATTCTTCCTGCTTTTTAAATAGTTGATTATTTCATTTGCAATTATCACTTTCTCACCTAACTGCTCGTATTCTTTCTTTACCTTTAAGCTCATAGTGCTTTCAAGCTTTTCTGTATCTCTAAAAAGTAAGGACATCAAAATGATTTCTCATCTGCTTCATAATAACTTTGATCTGGTGCCACATACAATGTTTAGCTCCTTGTTGAAATTTGGTAAAGGAGGACAGGTGGTTCCCTTAGGCTTTGATCTTTGGCCTAGGGAAAAATGTCCAAAAGATTTTATTTTTTCTCCTAAAGTGACTTTATAATTTTTATAAAGTTAAAATCTAATTTAAAAGTGACTTTAAGTGATAAAGTTACTAAGTCTAATTTTAAAGTGACTTTTATAAAGTCAATGAAAAATTAGAAAGGAAAAAGTGACTTTGGAAATAAATGACTAAGTGGGTCTTTATTAAAGTGGGTGAATTAAAAAATAGAAAGTGAGATTTAAATGTGCATTTAATCTCAGCCATTGATCTAAATCTATTTCAGCCATTGGATTTAGAGATCACCCAAAGTCACTTGGATCACCCAAAAGTCACTTGGAGTTACATTAAGGGAGGAAAAGGAGGAAAAGATCACATTCGATTCAATTCTTTCATGAGCAGATTGAGAGAAGGAGAGCAAGAGAGCAAGGGAGATTTCTGGACAGTGAGCTGCGAAGTATCAGCAGCGGAGTTTCAGCAGCGGTGTAATAACAGCGAAGTTTCAGCAAGGCATTTTTTTAGCAAGGCTGAGATAAGTTGTAAAAGTTTGCTTGCTGATTTTTGCTGAATATTTCTCTTACTGTAAAAGATATTTTTCAGAAATAAAGAAGAACTCTCAAACTGGCTTTTCCCAAGAGTTGTAGGGGGTTTTTCCAGGGTCACGTTGACCAAAAATATCAGTGTTTTAATGTGTTTTAATCGCTGTTT
>APFE030120539.1:0-12399 GCA_000404065.3 Pinus taeda | reverse complement strand
ACACAATACAGCTCAGATCTGAATCAATCACTGGCTCAGATCTCTTCCGCTGTTTGCCTGCCTCCGCTGCTCAATACCTGCACAAGAACCGGTGATAATTCCAAGGCAGCCACGTCTTTCCTTGGCTAAATCACGTGAGAACAAGCTACAATGTGGGCAAACTCATTGGCATACTCAATTCCCTGATTTGTGCAAGATCTGGTGCACAACTATAGTCACAACTGATAGCAATCTGATTCTCTAACACCTGTCCCTGCTGAACTGAACATGCACTGACATGCAACTGAGTTAACTTATGTATTCATTAGTTGTATTATGAGTTAATAACTTGTGAATTAATTAATAACTAATTCACCCAACTCATCTCTAGTCTATTCGCCAGTTAGACTAAATACAACCAGTTTAACAAAGCTAAACTGAAAACAACTCCATCAACTGCACCTCCAGTCCACTAAACTCAACTCACTTGAGTTCTAACTGAAGTCATGCATGCAAATATTCAACTAACCCATAAGAACCACGTATTTCCTTCATGCAATTGCATGTGCCACATCCGTAGCTCTAACTGAAGTGCTCCAAGAGAATAAGATTAAGTTTATAGTCCAAATATTATTGTGAGATAATAATATTTGACTTTTCTATTTTTGCCTGGCAGTCTAAAAATAGACTTGATCACTCACATTTTCATCAAAAAATAGAAGTCCATCTATTTTTTCAACTTGATCAATCATCCATAAACAGCAACCTGCAATCCATAGACATGATCCATATGTCTAAAAATAGACATAGTCTAAAAATAGACTTGCGCCAAAAATAGCCTGCGGGCCCACTTAGTGAAGGCGACTCTTTTCACTAAGCTCCATCATCTTGTTGCAATCTCAATAGTTCCCCATAGGGAACAATGAAAAAATACACACGAAAAAGTGTTGTTCCCTATAGGGAACAACAAAAAACTGCATGTGAAAAATGATGTTCCCTGTAAGGAACAACAAAAAATGCACACGAAAAAGTGTTGTTCCCTATAGAAAACAACAAAAAAATTCAAACGAAAAAGTGTTGTTCCCTGTAGGGAACAACAATGGAAAACGGGAAAAAAACTGACAAATAATCATCTCTACTATTCTAAGTAAATATAATCAAATAGAAAGAAAACAAAAAAAACAATTGTATGTATAGGTCTCAAAAATAATTTTTTGCATAATTGAGGCTACCGAAGAGTTGCCTTCTGCAACTAAAACTTGCATGGTGGGGTTCTCATTGTTCAATCGCCAATGGACGGGAAACTACAATTTGAAGGAAGCAACACCTCAAACACACAAACATAAGAAATTAGAAAAGAAACAACACTTTATTTAAAAACAATATATAAATAAATGAATTAAGTTACAACAACTATGATGTTATTTCCTAAGGGAATATCAATCTGTCAATGGAAAAAAAATGATCTCTTGGAAAAATGTTGTGGCAATAACGACATAAATCTTTGAATGGAAATCAATTCTTCATTTCTTCTGTTATGAATCCATTAGGTAATGAATTAGATGAAATGCCCTTGTTTAATTAAAATTTCTTTTAAGAATCACTCATCCATAAATTGACCTTCTTTACTCTCCTAAGACCTACAAAAACGAGTGTCTACCTGCAATAAAACATTAAATCATGGAGAAAGAGAGGTGATCGGGCTCCCCTAATCCAATAATTATGAAAAAAAAATAACTAGTTACTCTATAAAAAAAATCTATGGAAAAAAAAACAACAAAGTAAAATTAATTTATTACTTGTGGGAGAGCTGTGGCCAATCATGCTAACCTACAGTGTTTTAATCATAACTTCTTTGGTTTTCATCTATTTTGAGTGATTCCAAAGCCAAATGAGAGCTACTTCAAAGATATATCACCCATAAAAACAAATTTTATAAATTCAATGATATGATATCTCAATTTTACTTAGAACAACCTGCATAACAGAGTCATTTTTTATTTCCCTACTTAAAACAATAGTGGATATTTTAAGCTAGATTTTTCGTTTGATGACAGATTCGAATGCTTCAAATTGGAAATGAAAGTAGATTCACTTATTTATGTCCAGTAGAAACATATTTTGAAAACAAGAATAATTGATGGGTCAAATACACAAGTGAATACTTAGAAAAACAAAGTTTTAAGAGTGCTGATTTACAATAGACAGTCAGTATTTTGGTCATAAATTTCTCATACGATATCTAAAATGATTGATTCAAATTTCCTTGTAAATTAGATTCATAGGGGAATATAGCGTAGAAACAGGTTTTCAAAATATATTCATTTAGTCCTCCAAAAACTAATTTTCCCAACTCTGTTCCCGTGCTACCTACTAGACATCCTATCAATGTTTTGGTTATAACTTTTTCGTTTCAAATCCAAATTGAGTAATTCAAATTGCATTAGAAACTTACAATAGAAGAAAGTTTTAAAAATATATTCATTTAGGCCTCCAAAAATTGATTGTCCTAACTCTGTTCCTAAGCTGCCTAGTAGACACCCTGTTAATGTTTCGGTTATAACATTTTCGTTTCAAATCAAAATTGAGTGAATAAAATTGGGTTGGAAAATAGAGATCTAGGGCTACTTAGGATAGAAACAGGTTTTAAAAATATTCCATTTTGGCTCCTCAAAACATGACTGTCCTGACTGTATTTTCAGAAATTTCATCAAGCCCAGAGGCCAAAAGAATATGATATTCAAGCATTTTTTCGAAATCGGTGATAAAAATGAATATGAGTGTTTGTAGAACTCTTATTTCCATTATATTTCATCTACATACACAAATTAATAAAAACATTTATCATCGATATTTATTTCCATGGCGTGTTGCAACAACTATTTTTACATAAAAACAAAATGTATTTATTTATATTCTTATTTTTTTTAATATTTTTTTACATTAACCTATTCTGATTTGAAAAATAAATATATTACATATAAGAGTGCTTCCATTGGAGCCATTTTCGAAATAAGGCTTCAAGTATGCACATACCCAAATTTGAAAAATGCATGTCAATAAATATTAGGGTATGAGAAGTCAACTTCCCTTGGAAAGATAGTATAAAAAATTGTTGAAGTATGGAGTGATGCTGCAAACAAATGATGGAGTGAAACCAATCTTCAATATATCCTTTACTTTCTAGATTTTCCATAGCAATCATATCATGAAGTTCTTCAGCTTTTAAAATGACTTGCCGATGCAAACTAGAAGAAACCTCATTTTCTTCCATAACTTCTACAATTTTTGAATTTGAGACATTTTGAATCTCATTGTAAGTTTTCTCCAATGGTGCATGTGAGATAGAATGTGTGGGAAGGGTGGGTAAATTTTGCAGTTCAACACTATAAGAATGTTGTACTGGTTTATTGTGGTGAGGGTGTGGAAAGAGTTGAGCAGGAAATTGTGTACGAAATGGAGCATTTTGGTAATGTAGTTGATTGGGTTGAGTGGATGATTTTGATAGGAAAGAAAGATGTTGTGGAAGAGCTGGTGCAAAATATGGAGGATTTGTTTGTGCTACAAGATGAGGGAGAGTAGTCATGCAATCATAAGATGAACCATGCCAAACTTGTAGACAAGATTGGTGGTGGTTATATAGATATGGGCATGGTTTCCCTAACACATGAGTATTCCATAATCGATTATGCAAGAGAATGGAGAGGAAGTGTTTTGAACCATACCTATAGGCCATGATTTCCATGGTTTTGACCTTGTTGCAGCTTCCTTATCTCTTTGATATGCTACTTCCATCCTAGATAAGGAAGAACAACTATCTACGGGATGCTCCTTTCGGTAATGAGGGAAAAACACTTCTTCAATTTCTTGATTTTTCTTAACCTGCAAAACATCCAATTTTGAATTTAGAGAGCTAATAAAATCAACTTTAAAATTTTCAAATAAAACATTGATTTCAGTTCTTATGTCTCTTATTCTTGTAGTAGATTTGGAAAAGAAAGAATAAAATTCTCTAGAATTCTTATCAGCCTTAAAGATTCCTCTTGAATACCTTATGCACAATCCACAAACATCATCATATGATAATTGAGAAACATCACATTTTCCCATTAGATTTAAGAGTTCTAAAAAATCATCTTTGATTCCTTTGAGTATGAGTGTTTTTAAGATCTCCTTTTCCAAATACTTAAGCTTTGATTTTTGAAGGTTGTATTGAATCGCTCCACATAGTCCTCCAAGCTTTCATCTTCCCCTTGTATCATATCGAAAATATCTTCATTTGATTTGCAGTAGTCTTGGTACTTCTTCAAGAATATGTTCTTCATGTCCTCCCATGTTTGGATGTAGTTCCCACCTAGGCTCATGAACCATCGGAGAGCTGCTCCTTTTAGAGTGAGAGGAAACACTTTCAACCTTTGATCATTACTACAATAACCATATCCTCTACAAAGTATTTCAAACGTAAATAAGAATGTATCTGGATCTTCATTTGTCAGACCATGAAAATTTGGTAGAGACAATGGGGGAATTATGCGCATTTGTGTCACTCCTAGATCTTTTATAGGGAATTCAAAAGTTGCAATGTGAGCCATTTCTTACCATAATAGAAGATGTTTTTCATGTGTTTCTTTGAGGCTTCTCCTTCAAATGTTCCTATCAATTGGTTAGTGAAATGGGTGGTTCTTACATCACCACTTGAGTGGAATTATGAGATTTTTTAAAAAAATTCTACCTCTAAATTTCCTACTTCAATTCCTATGAGATTCTGCTGAAAAGCGGGCAGAGGAGCAAGCACTTTACTTGCTCGTTACATAGGTTCTTACCTTCTGTTTTTAATACCCAATTCTTTTATAGCAGACAAACATCAAGCACCTACTTCAACTTATATGCAATTGTGCTGAAAAGCAGGTGGAGGATCAAGCACTTTACTTGCTCGTTACATAGGTTCTTACCTTCCATTTTTAATACCCAATTCTTTCCCAGTAGAAAATATCAAACATACATCACTCTCTGTGAAATGGCAAAACTCTCCCTGCCAATGACTCCAAAATGTTGGGTGGAAAAAGGTGCCTTTTAAAACTCCTAAATATCCTACATTAATTATCAACCCGGGCAAGTCCTCTTATTTCAAGAGTGTACACAATATGTGCACGCTATAATCCCAGAGAGTAATGTTTCTTAAAATGTAGTATAGATATTTGATACAAGAATAAAAAATGCATCTAATAAACTCAAATTGCAATTATTAAAGGAAATATGACATCTAAGTTGAAAACTCAATCCTCAACTAAAATAGTAATCAAATCTCACACAAACAATTCAATTAAAAATAGAATCATCAACTGAGAGCATAGTAGCAATAACTCATATCTTCTTAACTGATTTAATCTAAATCAAACTCAATCTCTACGAAGCAATCTAGATTGAAATGACATCAATCTGAGAGTTCAATAGCAATAACCAAACTCTTTACAGTTGATTAAATCAATCAGAATAATTATCTAAGTAGCTTAATCTGCAATGAATGTAAACTGAATCAAACAACAGTGTTGTAAATCATATAAAGAAAAGATATTCCTTCAATACAGGAAAACAATAAAAAGCACATAAGATGGGAAAATTAACAAATTAATCGAACTTGTGGAAATTAGAAAGATATAATATAGAGAATCAGCTTAATCCACCAGAGGCCGAGCCCTTAGCCTCCAACGAATGTTGCTGGGCTACTTCAAATAAGGCAAATGAACAACAACCTCAAATTATATATTAATCATTGAATTTGAGTAACATTACAATATGATCACATTCTCTTGACAACACAAGTCTATAAATTAAGATTATAGTTTGAAATAACAAGGATTGATCCATCCCCTTTCCTCCTATCCTATCCTATCATATCTCTAATAATCCCTATAATAATCTCTCTCCTCTCTGATCTCTATTCTCATTTAAATAAATAGAGAGGAGAGAGAAGTCACAACATATATGATTACAAAATGATTCCCATTACAAAATTGGATTGTTCACAACAAATTGATCAGTAAGGTCATATCTGAAATATATTTCCATCAACATTCAACAGGAATAGGTCGAATTTGGTATTGCAACTGAGATAATTTGGAAACGGCCGCAACAACGAATCTAAGAAAATGTCTTCATAGAACCTTCCATTTCTCTTAATACGGACCGAATTTGGGAAAACTACTCATTAAAAAACTAATTTGGCTCATTCTGAACAAAACCCATGTTTCAGATTTTACAGATTCTTCTCCATTTTCCCGGAACATCCAATGGAACAATATCACTTCTTATTCCAACGAATTTTTGAGTTGGCACATTTAATGATGAGCTGGAGATCAAATCTACAATATGGAAAATATCTTGGAGGCTAAAATGGTGAGTTATGTTACAAAAAATTTATTAATAAACCATCATTGGTAAAATCATGCATAATAATCATCAATTTATTAAGAATAAAAGATAAGAAATAATATTTATCCATAAGAACATAAATAATTATAAAATGGAATTATATGATAAAGTATGATAAATGACGTGATAAAGAATGGTAGAAATGGATGAAATAGGTGTTAAAATGTGATATAATAATGAAAAAATAGCAGCCCAATAGGTGCAAGACGCTTGATGCTTCTTCTATCATTGAGTATAGTGGATGATTTCAAGGACGTAATATGACAAGATCTTATTATATCGCACATGGATATTCTTTTACTATTTTAAGAGGGACACTTGTAGCTTTCTCCTTACTTTCAATATGAGATAATTTCCTTTTGGTTGGGTCTTCTTCAAACTCAAATATGGATCTCTTAGACTAGTGTCATTCTCCTTGAAAAGTCAGATTTTCTTTAATCATTGTTGTGGTTTGGGATTTCCAACATATATATGCATAGAACATAAAAGTATCTCAGCTTTTATACTCCTATTCAGACTTCAAACCTTTGATGTTGACAAGAAAGAGAGATATTAGAGAAAGCATCACAAATTTGTGTGTATGATATTAGGGCATTGACTCAAAACAAACACCTTGATCTTTCAAAATTGAGCGAACAATAGTCAAGGGATGGGCTTAACAAAGATTGTGAATTAGAGGCAACAACCATGACTCTCTCATCCCTATTCAATACATTAGTCCACCCTTATAGTTGTTATACACACCCACCCATGTAGTTGTGATATACACACATAAATATATATTTTCCTGTTGCGTGCATGCATGCACACAAATCCATAATGTTAAGGTGGTGTAGGAAAATTAACAGGTCTATTTTTCTAAATGTGATAACCAATTTCAAGATGGTTGTTTGACTCCTCAATATCAATTTGTAAATTTTTGAGGACATTATTTTTTATATTACTTTTGTAGTTTGTTTATTTAATAAGTGTAGGGTATTGTAATATTATTCACAATGAGATTTCATGATCATAATGAAAAAAGTCTATGTAAATTTTTTGTTAATTATTCAATCATAGTAGTCATAATGGAAAACATGTCCATAATTTATATAGTAGTTATCATCATGGATGAAATTACTAATATGACAAGTGGTAGATAAAGGTTTTGGATTATCTTTGGATTTGGTTTGCGATATTTACAGTTATTTTGGAAATAAATCCCGTGATAGGAACATACACAACCTTACTAGGAGCTTTGGCTTAAATGAGGTTTACAGCCACAAAAAATAATTCCATGCATCTACTCATAATTTAGCAAATTACCATTTCGAAAGAAAATGAACACTACAACATTTGTTTTTATAAAAATAAAAGGATATACCTACACTGTCTTCACTATTTTATAACCTTGTCCTTTTCTTCTATTGTTATATGTCATTCCATATTATATTTGTGTCAAATGGTCCAATTTTTTCATCCCTGGTACAAATAAGGATAGGTGTGATCAAGGTCTACTAAAGTGAAATGAAAAGGGAGAGCCAAAATTTTGGGAGCTGAAACTAGAAAGTCATACGCTGAAATGAAAAGGAGGAGCTGAAATCTAGAGGTTGAAAGCCAAAATGAAAATGAAGAGCCAAAAATTGAAAGTTGGAAGTAGAAATGAAAATGGAGAGCCGAAATTTCAGAACCTGATATCAAAAGGTTGGTCATACTAAAACCCGATATTGGAAGATTGGTCATACTGAAACTCAATATCAGAAGGTTGGTCATATCGGAACACAATATCGAAAGGTTGGTCATATCGGAACATGATATCAAAAGGTTCGTCATATCAAAACCTGATATTGGAAGGGGAATATTGGAGGAGGTTGTTCATACAGAAACCCGATATTGAAAGTTTAGTTATATCGGAACTTGATATCGGAAGGTTGGTCATATCAGAACCTGATATCGAAAGGAATATCGGAGCAGGAAAATGTTGGAAGGGTTGAATAATGGACCCCAAACTTTGAGAGGTCAGACCTCATAGCTAGCTAATATCAAAACCTAGATATTTGGGAACCTTGTAAGCCCTTATTTTTTGAATTCTTTCAAAAGCATCAAGGATTGCAGGAAATAAGAGTTACAAAGGAATTCATTCAAAGAACTAAGAACCAAGAAACCCTTTTTCTCTCCTCTAATAGGACACGTGAAAATAGGTGATTAGCTCTAAGAAGCTGATGAGGAAGATGAAATCAACATGACATGGTAGTGTGAAGGACATGTGGCAGTAAAATTGGGCATTTTGGGTGGCCTTATAGGGAAAATCTAGGTGACATGTGTCATCACTAAGGAGACGCCACATGGTGTTTATGACATTGGCATGAGGTCATCTCGAAGGTCATAATTTTGGAGGTTAGATTTTTCGTAACTCCTGTGTAATTGTTTTATGGAAAATTTTTGATCCGATAAGTGGAGCTTAAATGTTGAGTAGTATTTTGCTGTCATGACCCAGAGAACCAAGGGCACAGAGAAGATATTAACACCTAAGTGTTGTGTGATGCAATGTGGGAAGTATTTTGGAAGTTGAAATTTCAAAGCTCCTTTGAAAAAGAAATTTGGAGAAAAGTTACACTGGAGGGAGATTTCTATGTTAAGTGGCACATGGTCAAGGACGAGCCAAATAACCAAAGGCGTAGAGCAAGCCTTAGCACTCAAGCACTATGGACCATATCAAAGATGTGGATATCATAAATCCAATGCAAAATAATTTTGAAAAATTTACGATGAAGGGTGCTTCTGATGTGACTGGTGTTTGATCATGAGGACCCAAACAACCAAGAGCACAAAGTAGGGTCCAACACCCAAGTGATATGGACCACATCAGGGATGTGGATTTCCGAACACCATTGAAAAATTATTTTGAAAAATTTACGATGAAAGGTGCTTCTGATGTGACTGACGTTTGGTTTTGGAGACCTAAAGGACCAAGGGCATAAATCAGGGACGAGAACCCAAGTGCAATGGACCATATCGGGGATGTGGATTTCAGAACTCCAACGCAATTTTTTTTTGAAAAAGTTACGATGAAGGGTTCTTCTGATGTGATTGGATTTTGGTCATAAGGAGCTTAGAAAAACCAAAGTCGAAGAGAAAATACACTAAGGGATAATCCTTTGATAGGATTATAAAGTCCTTAGCATCTAAGCACTAAGTTGTTGGTCACGACACCTAGTCCTATGGATGAAATGTGATAAGGAGGCTAAGAAAAAGGGGCCAAAAGCTTATCAGGATTTCAAAATATCATAACCCCATGTTAATAAAAGTTACAAAACATAGGGCTCAAAAATATCTAATGCAGTGGGGTATGAAGCTGTCGATCACCACACCCAGTCCTATGGTGGATAAACAAAAGATGTTAAGCATAAAGAGGCTCAAGGCATTAGAACTCTATGATTTTGTAACATTTTAATAGAGTTGCGATATGTCAAGGCCCCAATAGTGAACTCAAAGCAGGATGATATCGAAGAATAGATATTTCAGAACCTCAGAACCTCATAAGCCCTTATTATTTGAATTCTTTCAAAAGCGTCGAGGATTATGGGGAATAATATTTACAAAGGAATTCATTGAAAAACCAAGGATCAAGGGACCCTTTCTCTCTCCTCTAATAGGACATGTGGTAGTAGGTGATTGGATCTGAGAAGCTTGTTATAGGCCATTTTACCACATCAGATTAGTGAGGCTCCTAATGGGATCAATCAACATCATATTCCCCCTTTTCACTATCTTTCATAAATCCCTAATCATGTTCCCTTCATCCCCATAATTTCAACCCTAAACTGCATCATCTAAGCCAGTTTTAGGACCAATGCTCCATGTATGCCTACTGGGGTGAGATCACCTACAGGTTGCTCCACTGTGGCCTGCATTGGTCACTAGTAGGTTGCTCCCCTTTGCACCTATGTTGGTTTTAGAAATCCAGGAGTATGATTGGGATTCTAGAAGCTTCTGCTTCTAGGAGTTTCTATAAGTTGTTTCAAATACTTACCATGGATAAAACATTTGGATCTTATCCGTACCTAGTTTAGAGTTTTCACCACTTATCCTTTGATCTTATCCCTCCATAAAAGGTGGTTCTCTTACCCTATATTGGTAATTGGATAAGAACTCCCAACTTACCCTACTTCTCTATATATTCCCAACCTTCTATGTGGTTGGGGGTTTGTTAAAATTGGAAACCAGGGAAAAACTTCATGTGGGTCATCTTATTCATGGCTGATAATATTTCTATTAGATTCCTCTCGTTGAGAGGTGTAGGATTGATATAAAGATCATCCAATTCCGATAAGTATTCATGGAGATATGAATTTATTTTGATTATGGAATTATTATCAAGTCGGCCTACAACTCATGTAGGATCAGAAGCCCAACAGTCACATCTATTCAAACACCAACGTTTTGTATTAAAATAGGAGAACTTTTCCTCATTTGGACTCACTCATCTCATCACATCTATCTCTCTCTACTACGCAGAAAAGAGTATGTTCTCTACTACGTAGAAAAGGATCTCCCTCTCACACATGTGAATCCGGAAGCTGCCGAAAATGAAGCTGCAACTGCAGAAGTAAAGATTGACCTACGTGGACTAGAAGATCTCCTCATCTAAACTATGTTGTAATTTCATCTGAACCTCCTCTGAAAGTCGCAACTTTTGGTGGTGGAATCAAGTCAATCCTACGGATGGTCTGGAAGATATCAATTGCCCTAGTTTGAAGCCGAAAGCTGCCGAAACTAAAGCTGTGACTACAAAAGTAAAGATTGACCTATGTGGACTAGAATATCTCTTCATCTAAACTACACTATAGGTTCATTTGAACCTCCTCTAGAAGCCACAACTTTTGATGGTGGAATCATGCCGATCTAACGGTTGATTTGTGAGATATCACCTGCCCTAGTTTGATTATGAAGCCGCTAATGCTGACGCTGTTGATCTAGGGTTTGTTAATGCTGATATGAATAAGATTTATTGTACTATTTATCTCTGCTGAATTATTGAAGATAAAAGAAGATTTGATTAAAGGGTTTCCCCACACATTGTGAGGTTTGTCCCTGGCTAGCCGCCACATCTTGTGTCTCTTGCCTTGGCTTGTTTTCTGTCGATCATTTAATGCTATATCTGCACTTTACTTTATGTACATGTGATTGCTAATCTATGGAATATAATAAGAAAAAGAAGTAAATTGTTATAAGCATAGAACATACCATAACTTAACATGGTATCAGAGCTGAGGTGAAGACAAAGCCCGAGCAGGAGCAAGAGCAATCACCTAAGAGAAGATTGGCAAGGATATCCTAAAGAATGATGGGGTCCTCAACACTCTTTCCTATTGAAGACAAGCTCTGTGAGAAAGCTGACTATCACGGATGGAAGATGTCTATCAATCTAACCCTAGAATATCTAGGAGTGCTGGACCATGTAAGAGGAAATGTTGTTAAGCCTCCATCAAATGCATCCATTGTTGCATGGAACAAATGGAAAACTGTAGAAGTAAAAATAGAAGATCATCTAGGACTCTATCGACAAGCACTTGGTGGCCTACATCTCTAAACTAGACACCTCCAAGGAAATCTATGATAGACTGGTGAGTTTATTTAAAGTTAGTGATGCAAATCAAGTTTTGTTTCTTAGAAATAAACTGAGGTAAATCAAGAAGGGTAAAGATGAGAGTATGGAAGTATACTTCTTAAGAATAACCAAGATCAAGAACAATCTCCTATCTATTGGGGAGGCTATTAATGATAGGGAAATGACACTCACAATTCTTGGAGGATTACCGTCCAAATGGTATGTGTTTAGGACTACTCTTCTGAACTATAATGTAATTCTTGGTTTCGAGGAATTAATGGCTAGATGCATTCAAGAAGAAACAAGGGAAGAAGAGCAAGAAATTGTTGGGTTGTGTTATATTCTTTCCACGAATAACCTACGTAGTGAACCGGGGGGTTAGAGGGGGGGCGGAGCCC
>APFE030120536.1:162206-173029 GCA_000404065.3 Pinus taeda | reverse complement strand
TGGTCTCAATTCCTTAGCCAAAATGCTGATATGAGTGTACAATGAAGCTCAAGTCTTTCTCAAAAGTCCAACCATGATAATGATTGAAAAACCACATAATATAGACAAAGCATAGCTCATCCTAGCCTCTAGGGGTCAAGCTCACATTTTTAGGAGTTGTTCCAACCAATTCTAAACTGAGAACTAGAAATCAGGCAGTGGAACAACATACCTCTAGAAACAAGGGAACTGATTCATTCAGTTTCAAACAACATTTTAACCAATGAATCTACCTCCATAAGTGAAAATTTGACATATTTACATCATGATCCATCAATTTACCTTAAATTACATCACAAATTTCCCATTAAGAAAGTGAAAAAGTCAAACTGGCCAAAGCTAGGCGAAAAACAGAGTAATACTTGGTCAAACTGGCAAAATTTCCTCTATGCGCCGCGTGTGATTCTCTATGCGTAGTGCCTGTTTGGAACCAATTTTGAAGGCATTCCTGGTGTCCAAATTAGCTCCAAGTGTGCATGTTGGAAAGGTCTTCCTGTCTGCTTTCCAACCCAAGTGGAATTTTTCAATTTGGCCTCTATTTACCCCTCCAAAATTTAGTTCTCCCAACACTATTTCCTGTGTGTCAAAATAGGGGCAGTAAGGTCATTTTTTGAGGTCTCAAAACCTGCCCAAATTTCTTGGCCATTGGTAGGCTAGCATAATTTTTCATGCCAAATCCAAAAATACTGAGTTTTTTTGATTTGGAGGCTCCTAGCAAAAGCGAGCGCCACGTGGCATGGCACATAGGGTAGACAACTCTGTTTTTTGTGCCAAAAATGTCAAAAATGCAAAAAGTGCCCCAATTTTTTTGAAATTTGGGCTGAGTCTTCTCCTTTAAGAGCTATGTTGGGCCAAGGAAGCCTCAGCCAATATCTGAAGTCGATCATGCTCCTTTCGCCTCTTTGATGCCTTCTTCAATTTTGCCTTTAAACTCCTGATTCTTGCCTTGCAAACTTTGTTCCTCGCCATGTAATGAAAAGCAATGTGTCTCAACAAGTTTTTCTCCTTGTTGGCCTTCTCCAACAATTTCTCTAAGTGGATGTTGGCTATTTCAAGCCAAGACTCCTGATCGACATTGATCTCTTGCTCAAGTGATGTGAACTCCACCCTTCTCCTTTGGGCAGCTTGGCGATTCTCCCGAATGTTTTGTAACTCCATGATTGCTTGCTGATCTTCAATCTGCTTATTTCTCTGCTCGAAGTAATTTATAATCCACTTATCCCTCTCCAAGTTGAGGGACAAGGCCTTGATGTCCGCCTGCTTCTCTTGGATGATTTCTTTGAGATTTGCACTTTGCAGGCCCACATCTGTATCATCACCCTCAATGAGAATGAAATCAGTCTCTCGCTCACCTGAAGGCCCCTCATCCTACAATGGCCTCTTGCCTTTGTCCTGAACCTATTGTGCTGATGACGGAAGCGAGACCCCTTCCACCCCATGTGGAGATAATACTCACTTTGCTGCTACGAACAACTGTCTAGTGCCCTTCCGATAAGTGATGAACACCGACATACTAGCGGCCTGTGTCTCATGACCCTCATGCTGATAAGAAGGTTCACCCGTCTCATGCAAAACCTCTAAAGGTCCCTGAGGAGCTCTGAAAAACTCACGAGAGATGAAATCCTCCCAAGTGATGCCCTGTAAGCCAAGCTGATGAATGACCACAATTTGATGAGAGAAAAATGGTAAATACTGTTGAAATGTTGCTGAGGAGTCTTGTGCTGCACTAGAGTGGTCATCTTCTCGGTATTTCGGAACATGAAGTAAGGGATGTTCATCATCCTCACCCTGGTAAAATGCATTAGCAGCCTAATATGATAAGCATATAAACGGGAGAACTAGCCGTCACAGCTGAAATAACTCATTATCAATTTCATCAAAGGAGCATAAGAATCTTTGAGGTACCGGAAAGGAAACACTCTCTTGAGTTGTCTCAAATAGCCGGGCTTGATGTAAAGTTCATAATGCTGCCGGTAAATTTGCTGCCTCTTGTTCCATTTCTCTCCAATGTTAGGTATACCGGTTGCTAGTGAAATGGATTTTGGTGTTAATGTGAAAGTGACACCAGCTAGAGTGGCTTGACCATCATGTAAATGCAGCACAAACAAATGAGCCAACTCATGATGAAACTGAATGCTAGCAACTTTCTCACAAAATTCATAGTAGGACTGGTGTTGGAAACAAGAGATGGCAAGAGGGTAGGCCTGTAATTTAGCAAGACTGGTTGGTTCCTCTCGAATATGTTTGCCTCTTCTATGAGGCCTCCTGGGTGCATGTACCTCTGCAGGTGAGTCACTGTGTGTCTCCTCTTCATAATCATATGAGGGATCAGATACCATCTCTGCTAGTGGATGAACTGTCTTGGAGTTGTCTTGATGAGAAGTAGGTGAGTTGTGATGTGTTTTAACTTTTTCCACCAAGGGAAAGAGTGATATGTGGGACTGTGGAGGGTGGAAACAATGAGGGATTTAGGGACTGTTGGGGTAGGGTTTAGTTAAGGGAATAGGGAATTAGAGAATAATTTGGGAGCTTTTAGTATAGGACTAGGGTTTGGGAATTTGTATTTGGAGTTTTGGGAAATGGGAATCAGGGATATGGGATTAGTGAATTTAGGGATATGTGAGTTTAGGGAATAGGGAAATGAGGGCAAATGGAGTGAGGGAATAACTTGGCAGCCAAATAATTGATACAAACCCTAGCACTGTTTTCTTTGGAGAGAGAGGTAGGGTTTGATTTTCTTAGCCAACCACCACAAGACAACCACCATTAAACAAGCACCAAAATTGGATGAAAAGCAATGATAAAAGCTCAACCTACTTGTACAAGTGAAGATCCAAGCATATTGGGCGATTTTGGAGCAAGTTGTTGAAGGTTTCGGGCTTGCTGGCTGTATGTGTTGTGCATCAAACCCAATGCACCGTGCTAGTTATGTGTGCCGCGCCCGTGTAAACCTGAACTGGAGATGGTGGCCCAATGCACCGCGCCAGTTACCTAATGCGCTGCGCCTTTTTTTTGGAAAATTTCTCCCACTTTCTCTTGCTCACTCTAGACACAGCTTTGCTTTGCTTCCAAGAGTGCAAATGAGCTTTTCAATTTGGAGACATGACTTATATACAAGAAGTCTTTTAATTTTTGGTTGGCAAAACCCACCTTTACAATGTTTTGAAAATGGCTTTATTTTGAACTCTATTTTGAACTTTTTCACTTTATTAGAACTTGTGATGGAATGAATGACCTGTGTTTTGCTTGCTTTGCAGGGGGTTGGAGCTACTGAGGCTAGGAAAAGTGACCAGGGTTACAGATGAAATGATTTACATATGAAGAAAATAAAATTACATAAATTTGTACAATAAAAGCAAAAATACTCTGTTTTTCCTCAAAACAGAGTTTTGAGGAAAGACACATCTCTGAGCACTTGATTATGAACTTTATTGATGCCGAAACCTCCTCATGTGTGTGCTGGTTGTTATTCGACACTTTGAAACATTTTTTGATGAAACCCTAATGAAACCCTAGACCTAATGACAGTGAAACCCTAAAAAAAAACCTTTGCATCCTTTAAGACAAAAGATGATTGTAGATGCTTTTTAATGAACAAACATAAGCCAGCAAGTAAATGACATGAGGGAAACAGTGGGAAAGCCACTAGTATCAGATGATCCATGTGCCTAATGGAATGCAAATAACTAAGTGGGACACCTAATATGCAATGCAACAAGAGGATTTGATCTTTGATGGAGGGATGAAGACACCGACACTAATAGGAGGTATAGAACATCATTCAGAAGAAATTATGGAAAACCAGGGAGTTTGAGCATGATGGTGCCAAGCCCTAATGGCTTGAGTTTTGACTTGTCTGCAAAGTATAATGCTCCATCAACATCATCAGTGAATTCTTCAAATAAATATCTTATCAAAGTCATGTGGCAAGTTACTACTTAATCAAGCAACCGAGAATCTTTCCATGAAGCAAGTGAAACATTGAATAAGTCTTCATTTACTTCAATGTTGCAATGTACCACAACATAATGAGCATGCTCATGTTCTTTTCCTTTCCCTTTACTAGGTGTTTTACCCTTTTATTCATTTCTTTCCAACTCAATTATGTCTTGAGGCAACTTACATGTGGAAGCATCATGCCTATCTCTATTGCATCGTATGAAATGAATATGAGACCTTTTTCCTTGGAAATGTCTACCCCCCTGCCTCTAAAATTATTCCTTAGTCTTCCTCTTCAACCACCTTTTCCTCTAGAAGAATATTTTGCATGATTCTTCTCTTTCTCTGCAAGGCACACAACATCTTCAGAAGACAGAGGAGTTGTCTTCTTCCCAAAATCCTTCTCTCTTTCATCAAACTTCTTCTCAAGGGAGTCAAAGGTAATCTCCTTAATTTTTCCACTTGCTTGCAATGACTCAAGATAATGTGAATAAGTGGGATATAGTGCCTTGACATAGGCTATGGGAGGAATATATATTTCAACACCGGTGGCTTTTATATCATGCATAATCAATCTTACTTTTGATCCCAATGAAAGAGGGTCATCATTTTTCAACTCAAGAATGAACAACTTGATCATCAATTGAACAACTTTAAGTTCAGATTGTGATTCATACAACTCCTTCAACTTCTTTAAGGCTTCAAAGGCATTTGAAAATGGAGAAATATGAGGACTCACTTATTCATTTACTGATGCTACAATCAAGGCATAGGCCTTTCTATTCTTGTTTTCCAAAATGAAAAGCTCCTTATCTAAAGTGGAAATTTCAAGTGCATTGTCTCCTTCTCCTTCACAAATTCCTTTCCAAATCTCATTGAAAACTGAGGGTTTGTTTTCTCTTCTGGGACCAAGCATGATAATTTTGTTTGTCAATGAAAACTACTCCCACTATGGATATGAGAGAATGTACTAATTTTGAATTGGTCCCAAAATATTTCTTGAAAAGGTCATCAATATACCTCCATACATATGATTTACTCTTCACTATATTATGTCTTTAATACCATTCACATACTACGACATTCAAATCCTCTCACATAATTCATATGAATTATAAATATTGAGCTATATGAATGCACATTCTTTAAAAAATAAAATGATTATATATGCACCAATCTCCACATGTACATGTATCACATATCATGAACCACCATGTAAAATACATATTTCATGAGCATAAAAAAAAACAATTCACATCATACCAAATTAACTCTTTACATATTATAACTTACGACTCTCAAAACAATTTAATTCACAAAGGAAAATGTACCATGGTTAAGGGTCCATCAATATTCATCCTGACTATCGCCAATCGACTTTTATAATGCAATGACTTTTTTTTGTGCAACATTCAACATTTAAATCACCAACTTACTCATTTATATATATATTTATATATTATTTATTTACTATATATATATCTATATATATTATATAATATTTATATATATTATATATCTGACCAGAATACCATTGATCAACATACCACACACCAACAGATATATCAATGCACAGGTTCCTCTTGGTTTGAGTGATAGGTTTAAGGTTAGACCAACAATCATACAATCCATGTGAAAATAGAACAAACCACCACTTGGGCTTGTGTTGGGCACGACCCAACTTGGTCTAGTTTTGGTCAAAGAATCCTTATTTTGAGGAGTGGAGAGTGTGGAGTCCGCAAAGTTGTATTTAGTGCGCAAGTTTCTAGGGGCTTTAGGGTGGGTTGACGCCCCTAATTTTGTAACAGGTATCAGGGTTTTAGTTCATTGTTTTGTCGAATCCATGGTATGTGGACCATTGTTTTTGTAGTAATGTAATGTATTTAAAGACATGTAATGCTTTAAAGGATAGAGATGTAGAGGAATTAATCATAGTTTCTATCTTTAGTCTGTATTTTGGGCCTTAAAGGGAAGGCTCCATAGCTGAGTGCGCAGAGGCCTTGGAAGAGTCTACAGCTGAGTGCGCATACCACCTGCAGCTGGGTGCACAGGTCAAAGAAGTTGTATGTAATAAAAGACCTATCTTAATAAACAAGAAGAAATTTTGGCGAAATCTTGTGTATCTATATTCATAATCTGTGTTCATATGTGGTGAGCACCAGTATTACAGCAATAATGCTGCAACTCTTGGGCTTCCTACTTTACTTTTATCAACCCGGTAGTTCGTAACAAACTTGGAAGCAACGGTGTTGTATGCACAAGTACTAGTTCTTACTGTAGGCTGTCAGTTGGTTAGCTGGCGCAAGATCACTAGGAGCTCAAGCCAACTTCTATGGATTCTAGAAGAATCTCTATATGTGATGAAAGAAAGGAAATCTTACTCTACAGAGGCTACTCTACTTGCAGAAAGGAAAGGAAGACTGAAATGTAAAGTAAACCTAGCAAACCCTACTTAACCAGCTAATCCTACTTTTGCAGAAAGAGAGATGAAAAACCATGAAAGAAATTCCATTACATAATCAGGAAGTAAACAACATCTACTCAAGCTATTTCTAGAAGTAAATGAGCAAAGAAACATATTTTTGGATTTTTATGTATTTTTATGTGAAATTGTCATGCATGTAATTTATTTGATTGTGAATATGGCAGCGATTAGGTGGCGATGGAGGGTGGTTTTGGGACTTAAGAAGATGTAGGATGGTGTGGATGGGTCCTAGGAGGTCTCAGGTGGCCTTCTGGAGGCTTTCCCCACAATCAAACTTCAAAAAGAAGCCTACAGGAAAATCTACAGGAGGCTGCAGGGGATCTACAGGAGGACTACGGGAGGTCTACAGGAGGATGCCGAGAGACGTTTTGGAGGTTTTTAAGGTGTGAGAATGGGTGGAAAGGGTAGTTGAAGGCTGGGATGATGTGTTAAGGCACCTAGGGGTCACCAAGGATTATTAGGAGAGGGAGAGATTGTTGGATTTGTTCAAGGAAAGAGAGGAAAATCTATGGAAAAGTGCAGAAAACTAAGGCAGATTTGTGGGGAACTTTGGGTGACTTGTAGGGCATAGATGAGGGAGTGAATGTGATGGCTGGTAGGTTGAATTTTTGTGAGAAGATATTTTCTGCGAAAGGACTTGAAAATCAAACAAGGAGATCAAGCAAGCAAGGAAACTAAGTACAAAAAAAAATAAAAATAAAAATAAAAAAAAAAATAAAAAAAATTGCATCAAGCTAATCTAGATTATGAGCTATGGAGAGAAATGCTGAAAAATTCTATAATGAGAGAAAGCATGAAAGGAAACTTATTACAAGACAGAAATTAGCATGCTGAAAGATATCTAAAGCAAAGCATTAACCTTCTAACAAACTGCAACACTAGAAATCCTATGGATAAGGCAAACCTGTGTTTTTTGTGGCAGCAAGAGGGTCTTGGCCTCAGTTCATGGTCCCAAGGCGAGGAAAGGAGGCCAAGGCTCTATTGATTGCCTTTTTGTATCTTTTTTATATCACTGTTCAACCTGCTATAGAAAACTCAAATGGAAACAACCTTCTAAATCACCAAAAGCAACCTATTCTTAACCAAGAAAGAAATTTATCTAACAACAACTAATTCATAAACTGAAACAAAGCATAGAAATACAAACAAGAGGAGCGTGGCTGCTTGGACTGGGCCCTATCCCAAGAGATTTATCCCTTTGAGGTAACTCAGTGGTAGCTCAAAAAGGATCTCATCTTTATTATCAAAATAATAATAGGATTACATGAAACTGTCAACAAAAGTAAGCTCGAAGTTGAGGAGAGCAAAGCTACAGCAAAAATTCGAAAATTTGACTAACTTCCTAATGAGGCCCTAGGATTTTCTACTTATACAACTGAAGCTCCCAACAGCTTCCTTAAAATCAAGGAGGCATGGCTCCCAAAACTCGAGATAAACATAAGTTATCCTCCACTTGCTCAGTTGCCTCCTATTGCATTAATTTCGTTGTTTGTGCTCCAAGCTACATGAAGGAGAATTCGAAGTGGGGAGTCATAAATGAGGGGGATACCCTCCCATAAATCCTCTCCTTTGTCCACTTCAAATTATTGCTACCAATTTCCCATTAAATCTTTGTCTTTGTCTTCAAAATTCAACAAAAATCTGCATTAAACACATATTAGACTCCATGGCAACATAACCAACCCAACTCACTCCATAAGCATAAATATAATAAAAAAAACATGCAATAAGCTAAGAGAATGGTTGATTAAACTATGTTGGGAGGCAAAATGAGCCCATATAATTACCCATTTATGGGCTCATCATGACCCCCCACTGAAGGTGTTTCTCATCCTCTGAGCAACTTAGTCCATCTCCTCATCTTTGATGGCCGTGATGGCCTCCCTGACATCTCATGCTTCTGATGTGAGGTCCTATTCTCTGTCATGGAATCCTGCCTTTTTGTCCACCTCTTCCCACTATTGTTGCTATTCTTCCTCTTGTTTTCCTTCTAGCATGCCTAGTAGCAGCGGGGGACTCAATTTGAGTGCTTGTACATTGGCACTCTCCTTAATGCTTCTTTCATCCTTGTTGGGGAGTGATACTCCCTGATTTGCAAGTTGTGTGGTAGGGTGTTCCACCTCCTCATACAAGCATGAATAAAATCATCCCCAAGTAACCTTTCCATGTCCTCAAAATGTGAAATGGCCTGAGCCTGATCATTGATATACTTAGGGGCAATTTGGGGATTATTTGCAAGTAGTTAGTGTGTGCTGATGAGAGCCATGGGATCTGATGGCTCTGCTCTGATCATTAGGGGCTCATTCTGCTCCTTTATCATAAACTTCCTTATCTCTGCTACCCTTAATTCCTCATGATTCATCCATGATGCCATGGCCATTAGTTTCAGGTCCCCTACCCTAGCATTGGGGTCCCACACATTCATTTCGGTGAGGGCCATGTTATGCAAATAGAACTCTGCTATTTTTGCCTTGTCTTCTGATGAACTTTGGTCACATAGGTCCATAAACTGTCTGTAATCTTGGAAAGGCATTGTGCCTCTCTGTGCCAAAGTTTTTATCTAAAACTACAACCATTGGTCCTTGAGGTATAATCCATATGATTTTTCTGGTGTTATACATTGCAGTGCCTCCATGGACCAGCTGGCCATGCATGCCAATTGTGTCTCTTTTTCTTGCAGTTGTCTTTTTAGCAATTCATTTTTTTTTTTGAAGGTGACTTCTTGTGATTGCTTCTCTATGTCTAATAGCGCTTGTTGGAAATAATACTGAGAGGGGGGGTGAATCAGTATTATCAAATTCTTTTCAATATGCCTTCCTTAATTTATTGATCATTAACTTGTATATAATAATGAGCAGGAAACAAGAAAAATAGATAGTCACACCAAAGAACACCAGATATAAGGTGGAAACCCAATGTGGATGAAAACCACCTCCTGCAATATGTCTCTATCTTCTTTCAATTAGAAACTTCTTTTACAATGATTTTGTACTGGTGCAGTCCTTTAGCAGTACGCAGGCTGCAACCTGCAGAGAGCTACAACTCTATCTCGTTTTCCAGTCTCTCCTGGAAGGGAGCTACAACCCCCTTTTTCTCTTTTACTTCTTTAAGGACCATGTTTCATAAATTTTCAAACTGGATCCAAGAAGATCAAATCATCAAGTACATGAAAATCACCCAAACTCATTATACAATCAACCAAGAGTCACCCAATTTCTCAGAATGCTGTAAACAGAAAGATAGTACTAGAAATATAAACCCAGAACTCTGCAGCAATAGATAAAAGATAATCAATAACTGTTTTAATATAGATCCGCAGTTTTTCTTTATCTGGACTGCGTGACTCCGCACCCAGCCTTATGTTATCCTGCGTATCCACGCAAAGCGCCTTCTGCTATACTGCGTATCTCCGCACTTCACCTTCTGTCTTACTACGTACTTCTACTATGCCAGCGCACCTTCTGCTTCTATCGCGCTGCGTACTTCTATGTATCTCCGCAACTTCTCCTTGTATCGTGCCGCGTACCTCTGACCTTGCTCCACACAGCTTCTTCTGCTTCGTTGCGTGCCTTCGCAGTGTACCCTCTGTTGCACCGCATACTTTACTGTATCACCGCACTGCGCCTTCGATCGTGCTGGGAGCCCCCGCACTATTCCTTTCTTTAGACCGCGTACCACCGCACTGCACCTTTCACCGAACTGTGAGCCTCCGCATCTGCACTATGAATTACCTGCGGACCTTTGATTTGAACCGAACTAACAGCCCTCCTATGTACCACTGACAGTCAGATGCACAGATCTGATCATGTGCCCGAGAGATCACGACTTCATAGATTCACCTTCAAATTTACTTTGATTTAGATCAAGCATTTTACATTGACAACCCAATATTTCAGATCTTAAGATATTCAATTGAAAAGATGCCTTAGCCAAGTGATCTCCTTCCATATTTATAGTCAAGCCCTTATTCACACCATGGGACAAAACCATTAATAACCAATACAAGGGATCCAAACTGGGGCTAAAATAGATCCTATACCACGGGCCAAAACCATAGCATCAGAAATGGCGGGCTAAATACCACGGGCCAAACATAAGAAACCCCATGTGAGCGTGCTTCTCTGCCTTGGAGTAAGTGAACTGGGGTTCCGCACCTTCTGAACGGGTAACCTGCGGGTATGACCGCAACTCCTAGACGGCGAACCTGCGGGTCCGCACCTTTTGAACCATTCACCTGCGAGCCTCTTAATTTCCATCATTTTGAGAGCTTGGACAGACCATTGCCACTTGAGTGAGTTGCCATCAAGTACAACACTTGTATCATAGAGCCATACCATAATCATAATGCCAACAATCTCCC
>APFE030120536.1:103905-154832 GCA_000404065.3 Pinus taeda | reverse complement strand
ACATTGAGGTCTGCCTCTTTTTTTTTTTTTGGTTTAATTGGGGTGCTGAGGGCTGTGAGAGCAGCTGCTGCCTCTCTTTCTAGGGTCTCAGGAGACACCTCGGCCTTGTCTGCCCCTTTTTCTCCTCTTTCTGTCTTTTTCTCTGTCTTTGTTGGTTTTGTTTCCTCTTGTTCTGTTTTGTTTTCTTCCTCCTCTACTTCTTGTTCCTCAGTTTCTTCCCCTTCTCCCCCTTACTGCTCCTAATCCCCACTATCAGAAGGGCTGAAATCATATGTGAGGTCCTTTATGTTATCTTCTACTGTCATGTTTCAGAAAATCTCCCATGCTGTGGGGATTGTGAAGGTATGGAGGGCTTCTTCCACTAACATTTTAATTAACCCATGGTGCGCTAGCTGATCTGGACCTCTTGCCTTCAACTTAATGCTGGAGTCTATGAGGGACTGTAGGAGAAAATAGGGGATGCTAAGTTTCTGGTGTGTGTGAGTGTCCATGCCATATCTCAGCTCATGGAGAAGTCTAAAATGGTAGCTATAGACTATGCTATACCTCCCTTCATAGGAAATATATTTGATGATTTGGTAACTGACCTCATCCCAAGGGTAGGGTATGCTTGTCCTTCTAATGCCATTTTTTTCTTCTATAGGATGTTCATTGTTTTGGAAAAAGTTTTTCTTGGCAAACTATCCAATTGGTTTTTCATCTTTTCTCCAAGGTAATCCAAGAGGAAGGGTGGTAACCCTAATGATAAATTCTGGGGTGATTTCCATGGAGAGATCTCTAAAAGTAACAGTGGCATGGGTCCTTGAGAGAGGAACTAAAGAAAGGGAAAATTCTTGAGCAACTTCTTCATCAAACACTCGGAATTTCTCAAAAAATGGCATCCAATTTGCTCTTGTGAATATGGCTACTACCTGGGGATGTTCATGGACCCTGGTTGAATTTGTGGGCTCCTTCCTCATGAATCCCCCTGTCATTTTTCTTATACCCCCTTTGCACACCAAATGATGGAGACAAGAATTTTGAAGAAAATAGGAAAACAGAGAAAAACTGTGTTTTTTTTTTAAGAAAACAGGCATATTTTTTTTTTTTTTAATGTAATTCCTTTCCTTCTATGGACTAAATTCCTCCTTAAAATTGTATCATTCCTTGCATGTATTGATACTCAAGGTGGGTATGCACAGAACCTACCTCCTCAAGCCAAAAATCCAGCAAAAACCCCGTGTTTTCTCCTTAAAAATAGCTTACTGCCCCTCCTGTAGAACTGCCTGTAGGTGCTCCTGTAGAACCTGTAAGTGCTCCTGTAGAGCACTGATAGTAGGAGGATGTATGAAAGCGATGGAGAATGATGGTTTCGAGGCTGTGGTGGTGACAAAGAGCTTGCTACAGCTAATTGGACGAGGATGAAATGAAGGAAAAGGTGGTGAAGGAGTACTTATTTCTTCTTTTAGATATTTCCGGTGAGGGGGTGAGTTGGCAAAAATGTACGTTGCCATATTTGGACCATTGGTCCCCACTCGCCTTGTCATCATGATTATGATTTCTTCCTGCAATCACCTCCCATCATTGCATTGGAGTTTGTAAACCCTCCACTACTTGTCCTTGGGATTTTTCTTTGAGTTTGACTACATGCACATGAGGTGGAAACTCTGGATGAGCGCAATCAACTGGATGAGGGTGGCCGATTAACTGGCCACCGTTTCTTGTTCAACCCTAACCATCTCATTCACTTATGCATATTTTTCAATTACACCAATGCAACAGAGGAGCGGGTTAGTCAGTTACCTGTGAGTCGAATGTATGTGTTGTGAGGCATTTTGGCTCCTTTTGCTGCTACATGCTTGTATTTCCTTTGCTGCATGCCTGTATTTCCTTTGCTGCATGCTTTCTGCTTCCTGATGTGTGGTTGGTTGTTTTGTGTAGGTATCATCTGGCTGGATCTAGCTTTAGATGTCTCCTTCACTCCCATGGTTTCACTTCTTTTGCTGTTGTGGCTTGATTTTAATGGGATTAGCTGCTACAGGAATTCCTACAGGAGCTCTTGTAGCTGCTTCTCCCTTTAAAATTTTAGCTGATTTTTTTGTGCTGGGAGTGGTGAGGGTGATGCCAGAGATGTTGATGGAGATGGAGAGGTACTTGGTAAGCTGCAGGTGAGATTTGAGGTGTTGCTCCCTTTATTTTTTTGTTTTTTTCTAAAAACTGGTTTCTGTGTTTCCGTGTGATAGGAAGGAAAAAATGATGATGATGATGTGATGCTGGTGTGCGATGGATGGCAAGGAGGGTGGATAGCTATAGGAGGGTTTACATTCTCTTCATGAAGCTTCCCAGCCCCTCAGTACTACTTTTGGAACCATTTCTAGCTCTCGGTGATTCCTATAGGAGCCTCCTGTAGAAAACACAGGGCCTCCTGTAGAACACATAGTTTCCAAAAAAAGAACATAGTGGGGTGGAAGAAAGGTCAAAAATGATGGAGAAGAGTGTGGAGGAGATGAAATAGGCTTTGTGGCATCTTCTCTTACTCCCTGTGGTCCTCCTGCAACCTGCAATGCACATTAAAATTCAATTTTCTATTTCTTCGTTTCTCTGTTTTGTTTTTTTGTTTTTTTGAAAGACAACTAGGGCGCCTCAAGGAGTTTTTCACCTTGATTACCTGCCCTGGGCGCCTCCTAGGGAGGTTTTTCATCCAGGGATCTTATTCTCTTTTTTCTCTCTTTTTTTTTTGCATCACCGAGCTGCCTCAAAAGAGGTTTTCAACCTAATGATGGGACTCAAGCGCCTCATGGAGGTTTTCACTTGAGTCCTTATTATTTTTTTCTTTTTTCTCTATTTCTTCAGTGTGGGGAGGCTGAGACATGCCCCACTACCATCAATTTTTTATTTTTTTTTTTCAGATCTTCAATGAACTCTCGCTTGGAGAGGGGCTTCTTGTAAATTTTCAACCTATGTCCATTGACAAGCATGGGGATGGCTTCCTCATCAATGGTTCTGATTAGAACTAAATCATTGGCATTGCATCTTTCCATAGTGTATGGTCCCAACCATCTTGTCATTAGCTTGCCTCTGAAGTATTTATACCTTGAATCATAGAGCAATGTCCAGTCTCCCTCTTGGAATTGCTTCTCCTTGATATTTCTATCATGCCATATCTTCCTCTGAAGTTGAACTACCTCTGTGTAGAGGAGGGTCTGCAATCTTTGTTCATCAAATCCATTGAGTTGGAGTAGTCTTTCCTTCTGTGCATGGTTGAGATCTAGGTCCAGTTGAGTTGCCATCCTTAGTGTATTGTATTCAAATTCTATTGACAGCAAAGCCTTCTTCCCATAGACCAGTTCATAGGGTGTGAACCCTATGGTGGTCTTCCATGTTATGTTGTAGGTCCAGGTGGCCTCAACTAATTGGTCTGCCCAATATTTTCTGTTGCTGCTCATTACCTTGGTCAGAATTCCTTCTAAAGCTTTGTTAGTGACTTCCACCTGCCCATTGGCTTGTAGATGGTAAGGGCTGGAAATCCTGTGCTTGATTTTATGATGTGTGAGTAGGTCTTCAATCAAATTGGAAGTGAACTGACTGCCTTGATCTGTGACCAATTCTTGTGTATACCCGAACTTGTAGAATATGTTTTCTATTAAAAACTCAGCTACCTTTTCCTATGTTGCTACTTCAATTGCTTTTGTTTCTGCCCATTTTGTCAGGTAATCGGTGCACACAATGATGTACTGCTTCTGTTTTGAAGGAGGGTTGATAGGACCCACAAAGTCCATGCCCCACTTCTCAAATGGCTCAAAGGTCACTTGAGGTTGCATGGGCATCTCATCCTTTGGAGTAGGTTTTCCCATCCTTTGACACCGATCACATTGGCTAGTGTATCTCCTCACATCTTGATGAAGAGTGGGCCAATAGTAGCTTGCTTGCAATATTTTGAAGGCAGTCCTCTTTGCTGCAAAATGGCCTCCACAAGGCTTGTCATGACAGGTCAGGAGAATCTCAAAAAATTCATCCTCCTTGACACATCTTCTCAAGATCTGATCTGGGCCAAGTTTGAAGAGATTGTCCCCAATCCAGGTGAAAGGGGCGCTTTTCCTCACGATCTTGCTCTTCTCCTTTGGAGGACAGGTGTGGTGGAAACTGTGCTGAAACCAAGTAGTTTGCTATATCAACAAGCCATGGAGAGAGTACTGAGATAGAAAACAGGTGTTCATCTGGAATTTGATCATCCACCATTCCTTCTTCATCTGCAGGAAAATTTACTATAGACAAAAAGTCAGCAACAACATTTTCTTTACCAGGCTTATCAACAATGGTCAAATCAAACTGCTGCAGTAAAAGCAACCATCTAATAATGCGAGCATTTACATATGGTTTTTTCATTAAATATCTAATTGTAGCATGATTAGTGTGCACAAAGGTTTGATAGCCTGTGATATAATGTCTGAATTTGTTAAGGAATGCACCACAACTAGGAGTTCCTTCTCGGTTACTGTGTAGTTTAACTCCGCCTTTGACAATTTTTTGCTTATAAAGTATATGGCATAAGGTAATTTTTCATCAATTTTTCCTAAGGCTGCTCCTATTGTTTTGTTCGAGGCATCTGTGTGAATGTGAAAAGGTAGAGCCTAGTTTGGGCCTCTCAAAATTGGGGCGGTCACAAGTTTTCCTTTCAAGGTATCTAGGGCTTCTTGACAATTTTCGGACCATATGAACTCGACATCTTTTCCTAAAAGACCAAACAACAAAGAGGCTAACTTACTAAAATATTTAATTAATCTTCTGTAATATCCAGCTAAGCCTAGGAAACTTTTGACATCTCTCACCTTTTGAAGAGGTGGGACCCTTTGGATGATGGAAACTTTGTTGGGGTCCACCTGTAGTCCTTGTTGAGATATTGTATGACCTAGCACGGTCCCTTCATTCATAAAAAATTCACATTTTTTCGAACTGAGGGACAACTTCATTTCAATACACTTGTCCAAGACTTTTCGTAGGTTAGATAAAGCTTCCTAAATGTTAGAACCATAAGGAGTGAAATCATCCATATATATTTCCATTGCATCATGAACAAGTTCAAAAAATATACTCAATACTGTTCTTTGGAAGGTGGCTGGAGCGTTAGACAAACTGAAAGGAAGGACCTGATATGCAAAGGTACCCCAAGGACAAGTGGAGTGGTCTTATATTGGTTTTCTGGGATGATTTGGATCTGATTGTATCTTCTAAACCCTTCTAGGAAGAAGAAATACTTTTCCCCCCCCAGACCATCTAACACTTGATATATGAAAGGCAAAGGAAAATGGTCCTTTGTAGTGGCTTTGTTCAATTCCTGATAATCGACATAGATTCTCCACTTACCATTTTTCTTTGGCACTAGAACCAAAGGAGAGACCTATTCACTATCAGAGATGGGGTAGATGAATCCTGCATCAAGTAATTTTTGCAATTCTTCCTTAACAATGTCTTTAAGGGCAGGATTCATCCTCCTTTGAGGCTGCCTGATTGGTTTGCAATTTTCCTTAATGTATACATGATGAGTACATACTGAAGGGTGCACTCCCTTCATCTCCTTATAACTCCAGGCAAAGGCATCTAAATGTTTTCTAAATAAGCTGCATAGCTCCTTCTCTTGGGAAGTGGACAGGGATGGATTGATTTTCAAGGTTCTATCTAGGCCAAACTCTATATTCTTAACACGGAGAGAGGTCGGGTTGGCCACACAGAGATCAGTTAAGGGATTGTTTTGGGTTTCTTTCACTATGTCCTCTAATGGCAAGGTGCTGGGGATGGATTCTGAATTAAATTCTCAATGATATCATCTGCATCTTGCGGTTTCCCCCCCATGGTGGTTTCTAATGCACAAAGTGGTGCAGAATAGACTTCATCCTCATCCTCCTTGTCCAACTAGAGAGGTAGATCATGTTTTAGCAAGGGTTGGGCAGGAGGGTATAGGACTAACTGTTTGGACATATGCCCGTTCTTGATGGCCATGTTCCCAGCCCGATAGCTGATATAGGCATCGACAGTAGCCAACCAGGGTCTTCCTAGGATGAGAGGATACCCAGTGAGCTTTGACTTCGGTTGGAGAACCAAGAAATTAGCAGGGTACTCCCAAGAATCAATGGAGACCATAACATCTTCCACAATCCCCTCAGGGGTCATGGTGGAGCGGCCTGCTAGCCGCAGTACTGTCTTTTTCTTCCTCAAGGAGCCTTGGAGGTTGAGTTTGAGCATGGTATCCTTTGTCATCACATTAATGGCAGCTCCCAGATCAATCAAGGTGTGTGGGATCATGGTGCCATTGATGTGGAAATCAACTACTGGGCTTCTAGGGTCTAGATATTTCGAACAGATTACCTGCCCCAACATCAGATTGGACAGTTGTCATATGACATTGATGGTTGGGGCATCTCTCTTCCGCCTACCTAGATGCCTAAAGAAATTCTCTTTGATCAACCAATTGTATATAGGCACATCTTTTATGGCTTGAAGAAGTGGTATTTTCACACATAACTTTTTCAATTCTCCCAGAAGTTTAGTTTCTTCTAGGGTGGGCTGAGTTGTCCTAGATAGTCTCTCAGGAAAGGGTGGAATTGCTTTAGGTTCACTTTCCTCTTTATCTTTCTCAACCTCCCTAGGGGGAGGCTAGCTATCTGGGAGAACCTTCCCAGATCACAGGTTAATCTCCTGAATCTCCACAGCATAAGTTGGGCATGATGGTTCCCCACTATATACTCGCTGACCCTGTCTGTTGTTCGGGTTCGGGTTCGACTGGGCAGGCATTTGGGGTTGCCTTGGAGGAGCAAGAGGCAATGGTTGTGGTTGAGCAGGTGGTGGAGGCAAAAGAGTGGGAGGAGAGTTGTACTGGGGCCTCCACCCCTGATGAGATGCATTCCACTGACGTTGTGAGTGAGCATAGGATTGAAATGAATGAGCAGCTGGTTGGGCATGATATTGAGATGGATACGACCAAGGAGGAGGCATGGAGAAGGAAGGATGAGCAAGAGGGCCCCAAGAAGGTATGTAAGTGACTTGATTGGGTTTGTAGTATGCCTGAGATGTCCCTTGCATCCCCCCTTCTGGTATGGTATGGGTCTAGGTGGTCTCCTTTGGTTCATAAAATAGAGTGGTTTAGTGGCTCCTTCGCTCCCCTGGTATATAGCTTTAAGTCCGGGCAAGGAAGGGCACTTATTTGTAGAATGATCTTCTTCACAGACTAAACAAACCTCCATAGAGTTCAATGGACATTCATTCCTAGGATGCCTCCTGGTGCACCTAGGACAAAAAATGGCCAAAGCCCTCTCGGCTTCCTCTTGTTTCCTTTTGATATGTAAGGTATCCATTTTCATGGCAAGAGTCTGCAGCATCTCACTCTTGAAGTCTTCCAACATGTTTCCAATTTCACCTTTGATGGATGAATTGGATGAGGAGGTGCTGGCTATGGGTTGACTCTCCCTACCTCTCTTTTCGACTGCTTTAGAATGGTTTCTAAAGATAGTCGTTATGTCCTCATAAGGTAGTTGGTATATGTCTCCCCTGGCCAGTAAATGAAGGGTGTCTAGAAGATCTTACGAAATTCCCCTGAGAAGGACCAACTTTAGAGATTTAGGGTCAAGTGTGCACCTGGCCCTTTTGTAACTGAGCTGGAACCTCTTTTCATAATCTTCCAAGCATTCATCACTTCCCGTGGTCATTCGAAAGATTTCTTCCTTGGTATCTTTTGACCTACAATAGTCTCGGTATTTGTTTTTAAAGGCCTGCTACATCTGAGCCCAAGTTGTGATGCTATTGCCAGATAACCCCATGAACCAGTGCAATGCTGCATCCTTGAGAGTAGAAGGGAACAGTTTCAACTTTTTCTCATCTTCTGCATAGTCATAGGTTCGGCAGATGATAGTAAACTCAAACAAGAAGGTGTCAGGATCTTCTGTGGTCAAACCATGGAAGTGAAGTAGGGCTGAGGGACTTATATTCTTAATTTTGGTGTCCCCATTGGTCTCCCAGATGGGAAAGGTACCCTCTATTCTTTCTCCATTCCCCATAGCATTTCTGTTTTAAGCCATTGTCTCAGGAGGGATGTTTTTTTCTTCTTCTTCCCCTATAGGTTCTTCAAATATCTCTGGTTGTTCACCTAAAGGTTCTTCTTGATCACTATCACTGAAGAAGAGAGAAGGTTGGCTATGTGATGTAGTGGGGGTGTTGGGAAAGAATTTTCCTGAATTATCTCTGTTCCTATGAGGCATGAAAATAAATCTTTTTGGTTGGTTTTTATTTTTTTTTCACTGCTTGTACCTGCAAAATTGAAATTGATTGAACAAACAAATTGCAACTAACTGAAATGAACTCGCTGAAATGAAATTATAGAACTGTAAAGGAAAGAAAATGAAATGCAGAACTGAAAGCAAGGAAATGACTAATCTACTTTTGCTGAAATGAAGTTGCTGAAATGAAATTTGTAGAATCGAAAAGGAAAGCAAATGAAATGTAGAACTGAAAGCAAGGAAATGACTAATCTACTTTTGCTAAAATGGAAATTGCAGAATTGAAAATGAAAGTAGGAAAATGCGGAAACTGAAAGAAACAACTACTCTACTTTTGCTGAAATAAACTACTTAGCAGGATGTTGCGATAGAAAATAGAAGAAAGCATTAATCACAAAATACTCTGGCGCTTCCCTGGCAATGACGCAAAAAAGGTGGTGAGCTCCAGTATTGCAGCAATAATGTTACAACTCCTGGTCTTCCTACTTTACTTTTATCAACCCAATAGTTCGTAACAAACTTGGAAGTGACGGTGTTGTATGCACAAGTACTAGTTCTTACTGTAGGCTATCACTTAGTCAGTTGGTGAAAGATCACTAGGAGGTCAAGCCAACTTCTATGGATTCTAGAAGAAGCTCTATATGTGATGAAAGAAATGAAAGCTTACTCTACAGAGGCTACTCTACTTGTATAAAGGAAAACAATACTGAAATATAAAGTAAACCTAGCAAACCCTACTTAACCAACTAATCCTACTTTTGCAGAAAGAGAGATGAAAAACCATGAAATGAATGCCATTACCTACTCAGGAAGTAAACAACATCTACTCAAGATATTTCTAGAATATGAGCAAAGAAACATCTTTTTGGATTTTTATGTACTTTTATGTGAAATTGTCATGCATGTAATTTATTTGATTGTGAATATGGTAGCGATTAGGTGCGATGGAGGGCGGTTTTGGGACTTGAGAAGATGTAGGATGGTGTGGATGGGTCCTAGGAGGTCTCAGGTGGCCTTCTGGAGGCTTTTTCTGCAATCGGACTTCAAAAAGAAGCCTACAGGAAAATCTACAAGAGGTTGCAGGAGATCTACAGGAGGTCTACAAGAGGTCTACAGGAGGATGCCGAGAGCAGTTTTGGAGGTTTTGAAGCTGTGAGAGTGGGTGTAAAGGGTAGCTGAAGGCTAGGATGATGTGTTAAGGCATCTAGGGGTCACCAAGGATTATTAGGAAAGGGATAGATGGTTGGATTTGTTCAAGGAAAGAGAGGAAAATCTATGGAAAAGTGCAGAAAACTAAGGCAGATTTGTGGTGAACTTTGGGCAACTTATAGGGCATAGATCAGGGAGAGAATGTGATGGCTGGTAGGCTGACTTGCTATGAGAAGAAATTTTCTACAAAAGACCTGAAAATCAAACAAGAAGATCAAGCAAGCAAGGAAACTAAGTACATCAAAAAAAAATAATTTTGCAACAAGCTAATCTAGATTATGAGTTATGGAAAGAAATGCTGAAAAATGTTATAATGAGAGAAAGCATGGAAGGAAACTTATTGCAAGATGGAAATGAGCATGGTGAAAGAGATCTAAAGAAAAACATTAACCTTTTAACAAACTACAACACTAGAAATCCTATGGAGAAGGCAAATCTGTGTTTTTTGTGGCAGCAAGAGGGTCTTGGCCTCAGTTCATGGTCCCAAAGGGAGGAAAGGAGGCCAAGGCTCTGTTGATTGCCTTTTTGTATCTTCTTTCTATCACTGTTAAACCTGCTATAGAAAACTCAAATGGAAACAACCTTGTGAATCACCAAAAGCAACCTATTCTTAACCAAGAAAGAAATTTATCTAACAACAACTAATTCATAAACTGAAACAAAGAATAGAAATACAAACAAGAGGAGATTGGCTCCTTGGATTGGGCCCTAACCCAAGTGGTTCAACCCTCTGAGGTAACTCAGTGCTAGCTCAAAAAGGATCTCATCTTTATTATCAAAATAATAATAGGATTACATGAAACTGTCAACAAAAGTAAGCTCGAAGTTGAGCAGAGCAAAGCTGCAACAAAAATTCGAAAATTTGACTAACTTCCTAATGAGGCCCTAGGCCTTTCTAATTATACAACTAAAGCTCCCAACAGCTTCCTTAAAATCAGGGAGGCTTGGCTCCCAAAATTTGAGACAAACAGAAGTTATCCTCCACTTGCTCGACTGCCTCCTAGTGCATTGATTTCGTTGTTTGTGCTCCAAGATGCATGAAGGAGAATTTAAAGTGTGGAGTCATAAATGAGGGGGATACCATCCTATAAATCCTCTCCTTTGTCCACTTTGAATTATTGCTGCCAATTGTCCATTAAATCTTTATCTTTATCTTCAAAATTCAACAAAAATCTGCATTAAACACATATTAGACTCCATGGCAACATAAGCAACCCAACTCACTCCATAAGCATAAATATAATAAAAAAAACATGCAATAAGCTAAGAGAATGGTTGATTAAACTATGTTAGGAGGCAAAATGAGCCCATATAATTACCCATTTATGGGGCTCATCAATATGTACTGCTATGCATGATTTTTACTTATTTATGTGAAAGAATACATGTTATATTCTCTGGTACGTTTATATAATAAGTGAAAATATGTGAAGTAAAACACCAAAATGAAGTATTTTATGTATGTGAAGTTGTATATCAGTATAAAACATAATAGAATACACGAATGCCACAACGCAATATGCCTATGGCTGTAGAAATCTGGTTCTACACCCGCCCATAACTGCTTCGGGTGAGACTGCGATCTGTTTGCAGTAGTTACCGAAAGGGCTAGTGGTTGAGGGTTTTGTTGGTGTGCAGTACACTTTGAACCTGGGTCCAAGCCCCTTCAGAAAATAAATGGTTCCATTGTCAGGACCGGGATTTGTTTGAGGGATATGTTTTGGCGTTCGTCAAAAAAGGAAGTGTAAGAGTGGGTTGAACAAAAAGAGTGAGATTCTATAGTTCAGGAAAACATAAATCTACGATTGTCGATTGAAGCCTGGTTGCAGATGTATCTCTTTAAAAAAAAACATGAAATATTCTTCACGACGTTTGCTAATGAACTATATGAATGGGTATCAAAGTTGACCGAGCATAAGACTTATTTCAAAAACGACAAGCCCACTGCCTGGAACCCTTAATTGATACAATGACTCAATACTACTAGCAATAGTATCTCAAGAGTGTATATTTTTGGATTGACAGTATCCTACAAGGATTTATCACTGTGTTCGAAATAGACATGATGATATCTTACAACGAAGCATAGAAAATATTTTTCAAGGGTCTGCGAGGTAAGTACCTAAATTATTGAAGATGTGGATTAAAATTCTTTTGTGTGAAAAGGGCGTACTAGGAATGCAGTTAGATTAATGTTTTGATGAAGTGGGAATAAGTCTAGACCAGGACCGGGATCTACACGAAGTGGAAAGCGATATAGAGTAGACCGCTAACCAAAGAAATTTATTGAGACTAAATATAGTCCCCAGTTGGGTGAGTCTGAGAGTGAAGAAGAAGGAAGTAACCCCACAACCCCATGGTATGCCCTCTCCCATCCTGAAGGTGCATCGAAGTTAGGATTTGAGAGAAATCCAGGCATATTTTTGATTCCCCATCCATCTTCTCCCCTTAGCCCCCATTCCCCAGCCGCTAATTACCTCCCTCCCCCTCCCCCTAACCCCCGAGGAATAAAAATGGGCGATGACAATAAGATGTCTATCTTTAAAGGCATTAGATCAGAGGATCCTGACCAGTTTTGGTTTGCAGCTAACGCAATATGGAAAGTGTTGTCGTTCTTTATTTTTGAGGTTGAGGGAGTAAACACATAGGACAACATCAAAACCACTTTGGAAGCTAGGATCTAGCCCTGCTAGATTCAGAGAGGGATCTCTTTGTAAAATTTAGCTACATTTTATGTGAATTTTAGGCTAGTTATTATTGTACTGATTGTTTTTTGATTGGATTGCTTGGTTGATTAAATTGTTATAATTCCATTGGGCTATGGAGTCTAAGGATTAACTGGGTCTGCATCAAACTTTGAGTATTTTCACAGGGCAAGCTAGGTTGCACTAGTTGGATCTTTTAGAATTTTAAATGAATTATGAAACATAAGAAATGTGAGATTCCGTAGAAACTAAGGAGAAATGAAGAATTCCTTAATTTGACTTCAGTAGAAAACATATAAATTACTAACAGCCAAAAAAGGGTGCTCTTCATAACAAATATTATTCGTCAGAGTTTGTGTTATGTAATTAAGATTTTTAGAAATAACAGAGAAATGAAATAATGGTTAAACACATAAACTGAAGAAGAACATCATCATTTTGTACACCACATGAATCTTGTGAAAATGTCCTTGTATTATTGATACTTCCAGCAACTTTGAAAAATTACAATATGCAAAGGAAAATTATATTCAACAATCAACAATCAACCTCTATTACTTCAAACTATGAAGTATTTATACAAATTATAAACTAAAATATCTTGAAAAAATATCAAGATTTGTTTACAAATATCTCAAACTGTATTACACAAATAGAACTAAAATATAGGATATTAAAAAATAATGAATCTACTTGGCACTATCTTTATGGATTTCTAGTGACAAAGAAGAGCAATTTGAATTTGATAGCAACTCTTATTTGATGAGGTGGCATCCAAGTCACTAACTGTCTTTGAGCTTTTTCCTCCCGAAATTATGAAAAATAGGGTCTTGTAATACCTTTTTATATCCCAAACCATAACATATGTTAGAAAATGGAGAGAGGTTTTGGTAAATTATGATGGTGGAAACAAAAACCTCTTTCAGTTTTTGACAATTCATTTCCACCTACTCGAAAACCGCATTTGAAAACAATGGCTGAAAACAGGAAAATTCAGGAAAATATACCTGCAAAGATTCATCTGAATCTCCCAAACCATAACAGATGTTACAAAAATGAGCGAGGTTTTTGTGCATGAGGATGTTAGAAACAAAATCTATTTCCAATTTTGAAAATTCATTCTTAGTTGCTTGTAAACCATGTTTGAAATTTTTGTGTTGTATAGGGAAAAAAACATAATTTAATTGACCATGAAACAGACATATGACATGGAGGAGGGAGGTGACATGGAGGTGGAGGATGATGTGGAAGTAAGTGGGGACAAAATTCCAAGTGGCAGGCAATGAGTGGTGTGGGAGGTGACGTAACCGAGAGCGTGGATTATGGTGGGAAAAGGTGAGGAGGTTGGCGGTTTTCGGAGGGGGTAGGAGGAGGTAAGTGGTATCAGCTTGCGGGGGCAGGGGGTGCAAAATAGGAGAGCACAACATGTAATGATGGGGCCCAATGGGGAATAATTCCTTTTCAGACCCCCACCCACCAATAAAGGTAGGATGGCAAGGGGGGGTTGAAAAACACTGTTGACCATTGATCTGACAAAGTGACGATCAAGTGACTAGATGGTGCACGTGACTTAACCACAAGAGACAAAATCCTTTTGTCATTTTCAACCCTTATGACATAAGCAGAAAAAATTGGTTATAATACGTAATGCCTCCGAACTTTGGATAGAGACATAATGAACTCAAATATTAGGATTTCATGTAAAATTAACCACATTTTATCTTTTTTACCCCTTCTTGGAAATAATTTGGAGGATGAAATATTATTAACAACAATTCAAATATAATAATCATCAGATATAATCAAGTGACCCTATGAAAATTATAGGACCCTAACAAAAAGCAAGACAGATCACTAATGAAGATGTAAATAAAGTGCAACTCATCACGATGCTGTGAGAAAGAGCACTGACATGGTGCATGAAGTATTCTATGACTAATCAGGTTGCTTTGTTGGCTGATATTAACAAAGCGTTGGTATCAGAATTCAAGAAGCCGAAATCAGAATCACAGTGCATTACGAAGATAAAGGAAATCAAACAGACGACTATGTGGGAGTTGGATCAACGATTTAAGGTGTTAATGGGACAAGTAATCTTTAACATGCCCCCAGAACAACATAAAGAATGGTTTATAATTGCGTTACTGCCACATATTAGGTTACCCTTGATGCAACAGAAGATCGTGACTCAATTCGAAGCATTGGAGATTACAATGAAGCTGGAAGCCTCACCGATCGGAGCTACTCATGCAGGAGCACCACAAATTTAGAGTCAGCTAGCAAGTTTGACCTTGGAATTGCAAGATCTCAAGAAACGTAAAGAAACGAGATCAGAAGTGTGGTGTAGAAAATGCAAATTAGAGGGCCATTATAAGGATCAATGCCTTGTGTTCAGATATTACTTGGAAAGTGGAGCACCTAAGCTAGTAAACCCAAGATCACATTTGTAGTGCATGATTTGTAGAACGAGAGGCCAAAACTGCTCTGAATATTTCTATTATTACATAAGTACATGCAGACCCAAAAGCAGTTGTTTTGAAACTTTTGTAAGTTAGTGAGCCATGATGAGAGAAATTGTTGAAGTTATGACTTGATGATGGAGTGCAATGATGATGCTTATAGATCGCAAGCTGAAGGACATACACGTAAGGAGCCAAGATAACATGTTGGTTGAGCAGGCTTCTAAGGACATGGACGATGAGAAGGAGGAAGGGTTGGTCGAGGACACGGCCAGATCATCTGTTATAAATGTGGACAGGAAAGACACTTTGCAAGAGATTTTTAGAACCCTACTACAACTTTCATCTACTAGAAATATTTTGTCACATGATAGAAGAATGTCCCATCCTTATCACGAAGATGCAGGAGAAAAGGAACCAACAGCTTGCAAAAAAGATTTCAAATGATGATTGTTGATCCAAGGGAGGATGAACCGTGCATAAACATCATAAAAAGGAGTGGAGTTGCAACAAGAGATGATAAAGGTAAGAAGAAAGTAGAAGATACATAGGTAAGAAAGACCGCAGAAAATGCCCTTGGGTTCAGTATCCAAAAGGAAAAAGAAAGGTTCATGGGAGCAAAGCGAAGCTTCATGGATGTTAGGGCTTCAAAATCTAGTGCGCAACCGAAGTTAATGCTAAAGAAGGACTGCGACAAAGTGTTTACTCTGATGCAAGAATTAAATCTGAGCATTTTGAAGTCTTTTTCATAGACTTGCATGACGTTTTTGAGGAATCAAAAGGTTGTCGAAGGAATCCAGATGTTGATAGACTCCTACACTGATAAAGAGGTACCACGAAGCGATCTGCGCGCAATGAAAATTTTACATTGACACAAGAAGAGAATGAGAAATGAAATGAGATTAACTGCACATATTAGGGAATATGATATGGATCAGTTAATCATGGATTTAGGATCTGATGCCAACGTGTTACCTAAGAAAACTTGGGAGTTAATAGGAAGACTAAACTTACAGTGGTCGTTGATATAGTTAAGGATGACCAATCAACAAAAGATTGTCCCTATGGAAAGGCTATCTGCCATCATAGTAGGCATTGAAGGAGTCTGAACCATTGCAGACTTCAAAGTGCTTGGAATTATAGATGATAACAAACCTTATCCATTGCTTCTTGGATTGGATTGGGCTTTAGATAATTTGGCGATAATCAATTTAAAGAAGAGACAAATAGCGTTAGAAAAAAGAAAATATGAGGGTCATTGTCCCTCTAGACCCCTCAGAAGGAGTGTGCTATACAGAGCCTGTTTGGGATGAGAATTGCGATGCATATGTCAAAAACATTTACTAGATAAAAACTAAGGAGGAATATTGGATTAATCCCACTGCAGATGGAAAATTGAGCTGGGAACAAGACAATTCTTGTACTTCAGATTTTGAGGAAGAACTGTAAAATTGGTAGAATAGGTTATATGAAGTTTCTACCACAAAATCACTTTGTTGCATAACCTATGAGGTATGTGATCTGCCTTATTATGATGGGATCAAAGATGTAAGCCTATTTATTGAAGAATATGAAAGAGAAATACCAGAAGAATAGAGGTTGCAAGCTTTGGATGTAGCCCTGAAGGGTACACCTAGTAGATGGTGGGGTATTCATAAAAGAAATATAGCAGATTGGCAACAGTGTCAAATATTAATGGGGATCGGATTTTTCTCAATCGACATAGAAATAGAAGTAAAGTATGATGGTAAGGTTTATCCTCAGGAGCATATTCATCGCTGCACATCAGTTTGGAAAGAAATTCCAGAAAAGAGTGGGTACATGGGTTTATCCACACACTAGAAACTATTCCTATGAATTGGTATCTTGAAATAGATATGCGACATGAAACTGTGAACTTGATAGATTTGGTTGAAGGGTTCAGGCTGACATTCAGTTCTGAAGATGAGTTTTCGTGTATAGATTCGGCTCTTCTGGTAATCAGAGAAAATATTTTTGAGAATGAAGCTCCATTAACTTGGAAACATGATTCGCAGTTATAAAGTGCATTGGAATGTTATAATATCACTGCCGAAGAAGATAAATATTTGTGCAAAATTGATATACCATAATTGGAAAGACATCGCGAAGTTGTTGGACCAGAACCAAAAATATTGGATATAACACAACTAGTAAAAACATAGAAAGTGAATATTGGGATAGAGGAACCCCCGAAGTTCGAGACGATTGGAGATTATTGGGACATAGATATAGTTTTCTTTATGAATACCAGAAGCTATTCCCTATGAAATTTTTAGAAATGAAGGGCATATTAAGGGACCTAAGAGTTATTAGGATCCCCCTTAAACCTTATGCGAAGCCTATGAAGCAGAGACCCTATAGGTTGAATCTGAAATACAAAGAAAAATTGAAGAAAGAACTAGACAAAATGCTAGCAGTAGGGATCATTGAAATTGTTGAAGATTTTGAATGGGTAAGTCCCATCGTAGTTTAGGAAAAGAAGACTAAAAGAGAGATTACAGTTTGTGTTGACTTGAGGAAACTAAATGATGCTTGTGTGCATGTGTTATAGACATTTTTGGGCACTACAACCCCAATCATAAACGTCCATAAACCAAGGGCTCTTAATTCCCTAAAAGTGTTGTTCCAACCTCTAAAAGAACAAGGTCAACTGATTACATCTTCTCCCAGAAGTTCTCCATGAAAAACTGCTCAGAACTGGTCAAAATTGGACCATCTCACCTGCTCCATGGTCAAAGTGTGCTACATCCCACCTAAATACACACAGGAGGTGTGATGCATCTTGAAAAGCTCTTCTATGGGGTGCGATGGGAGAGAGTGGACAAATGGCAGGGTCAATCTGCAAGGTGGAGGATCATGGAATCTTCTAGAAACTTCTCCTATGACACTTGCCTCTGTACATTCACCCAGGGATGAGTAAGAGATCATCAATCTCCAAGTGGACTCAAGAACTATCAGAGAGAGGACACTAATCAAATCTGAAAAGCTGACTCACCCCCCTTGCAAACATCTATATATGTATCCCTCATCCCAGAGATCCAGAGGCTGGAATTTTGTATCTTGTAAGGAAGTGCGGCTGGTTTCTTGGTGCAACATCATAGTGTTGGATGATCTAATCTTTTCATGAGGTGAAGAAGGGCTTTCTTGCTGAGAGGATGATGCTGGGTCAGAACAATTGGTTGTAATCCTCTTTGCTATTTCTTGATTATCAATAAAGCTATTCAAGTTTTCCTCCACATTCTTGTATGATTGATGATATATGCATTTGTGTGGTCAATATATATCTGGTCCTATGTTGTTTATGATAATATATCTATGTTCTTGGATAGTGTTATGCTGCTTTGATTCTACAGGTTCTCTTTGAAGCTGGGTAGACGAGGAAGCGAGTGGCAAAGATCTATCAGAAGGGAGAGGAATCAATCAAGGAACCAAGCGCAAGACAGAGGTTGGTCTCCTTTATTCCCCTCTTATCTATTTCTCATAAAGGAAAACGAAAGTAGTTTTAGTTTGTTTATTTCTAAGGTAGCTACCAGCCTTAGTGGGACTAGCAGCTCTGCATAGACACTAGATTTCACGATAACAAAATGGCGAATCCGCTGGGGAGCGAATAAATTGTTTGTTTATCTACATTTGTTTACTTTATAAACTTACAGATGGAGCCTGAAGTTAAGCCAGCTAGCCTTTGAACTGCATTTGCTATGCAAGTGCAAAGTAGATCAATGCTGCTTCAGTCTATCTTCGGGTTTTGTTTATGAACTGAACAATTGATTTACAAGCTCTCTAATTTCCCTTGTGGTGGCTCTAGTAACCTCTTCAGATCTACCCCTGTGATTGATTTACTGATTACACTTGCTCGACCTAAATCCCTGAACTGAGCTGCAAACTGTGACCCGAAACCCAGTTAAAGTCTCGTCCGTGGTCCAGCGCACTGTCTCTTCTATGAATTTTGGATGCATCGCACTTCCCGAGTGTAGTAGGTGCACTGCATCGCTTTTTCACTGTGTTACAGGTGCGCTGATCAGACAAGGCCTTTCCTGCTCCTAGATTTTGGTTTATGTGTTCACTCTTTTCAGCTCTATTCAGGAGTTTTGCTGCCTGTAGTCAGTACACCTTTGTTGAAAGCCCCTTCCTTGCCATTATTCCGCCTCCATTGTCCAAAGGACTGTAAATGTTTTATGTAATTTGAGCCATTTTTAGTTCTCTTTTACAAAGAAGTAGTGTAATTGTACTGTCGTTTCTTGATTTGAAAGTGTCGCAAGTGTCGTTTTCAGTCATAAAAGAGAATTTGATTGTTCTTGATAGTCGATTACATTGTTACTCTTGTATTTGATTTGAATTAGTATTTTTTCAAGTGTCGAAAGCAAGTTTTCAATTCCAAATCGCAAAGTGTCGTCATTGTCCTCATTTTGTCTTGAGAAGAAACTTGCTAGTAATGTCGCTTTGAAAAATAATTCAGATTTGCGCTTAGCTTTCTTTTTATCATTCACACATTAAGAAGGCTGAAAACAAATACATGCATGTGCATTTGCATTTAGACTATTTGTTGGTTTGATTTAGGACAATGCATATAGTGTGTGCTCTCTGCTCTATGTTGAAAGAACGTCATCTCTCTTTCCTTAGCAGCTAGGATTTTCATTGCAAAAAGAAGATTAAACGACTGTTTATCATCTTAGATTTCATTTTAGGAATTGTACATCTACATCACGCGGTGAACCTGAAAGGAAAATTTCTTAAGCAAGATCAACTGTAAAATAAATTTAATGAATCTAAAAATGCTTTGGAACTTAACGCACAACATTTAGAAGTCTAGGCTAGAGACGTATTCCGGCGTCGTAAAGCCTGGTAATTGTTGTTTTCATTGATGGTTGGGTGGTTCCTCCACTTTGAGATGATAAGTGCCAGTACGGACTTGTGCTCCCACGTACCGTCGAGTATATATTGGGAGACCACAATATGCTTTATCCTTCATCCATAGGAAGCTGTGTCTGTCTCCCTATCGATCGCAATGCACTGAACACAACATTCGGGAAGATTGACTGCCGTACCGTAAAAAGTATTCTGCAGTTTTGCGGTTGGTTTGGTAATCCCTCTGTCTAGATTTCTAGAGCAGTCTCTTTCGTTCCTTTTCAGACTCCCTAAAGGAAAAGGTCCATTTGAGCACTTGTCACTTCAGGCTCATTAAAAATCGAAGGTGACTAGAGTCATCTTTTGTTTTTTCTCGACTCTTAAAAATTGAAAAAATAAGTTGTGTCAAAGCGTCTAAAATTTATTTTAATCGGAATAAATATCACCTTTCCTACATTGGTCTTAGGTTGAGAAAAATGGAGTCCACCAACCAAGGAGTTCCCCTTGGGGGAAATCCTATTCCTTTCTCCTCCTGGGGAGATGTTGGTGCACCCCATATGGCCACATTGTCACTTCCAGGATTGACAATTGGCTTGCCCATATGGCTCTTCTCAAATTATGTCATTCAGAACACCGTGATTCCTGAACAATCAAGTCAGCAACTAAACGATACCAGAGTTACCCCCTAACCTTCTACTTCGTCCAATTCTTCCTCTCCTCCTTCCTCTTCGCTTGATGAAGCTAGTAAAGCCAAAATAAAGTAAATGAGAAGAAGAAGAAGAAGAAGAAGAAGAAAGAGAAGAAGAAGAAGGAGCTAAAGGCGAAAAGGGGCGACCAGGCATCATCTAGCGAAAATCCACACACTGCACCATCCAGGCCTAAATCGCCATGTGTCATTTGCAAAGGAGACCACTATCATCGAGATTGTCCTTGCATCCCTCAGATATTAAGGGACTGGTCTCCTCGTTTGCACAATCCAGTATCATCAACCTCTGATGATCATGTTGAAAATACACCGTCGACTAGTGAAAGTGAAGCCCCTCGACAGAAAGGAAAATGTAAATTTCCTTGCAAACTGTGTGAAGGCGATCACGCCGTCCACCGTTGTCCCTTCTTAGATGAGGCTAAAAGAGTTTTGGACGACTGTCTGGTTTCACTGTTACGGCTTCCTCCTGGATATAAGAAACTCTTGCCAAGTCCGTCACTAGTTGAAAATCCAGCTGACACGCCCTTGTGGTCGGCTGAAGCATCTACCATTGAAGATAAACCATCTGAATCCACACCAAACGAAAGTCAAAAGGTCGAGGCGGCAGTTGACCCGGTCTTGCCTTCAGAGGATCCATCTTCAGATGACACAATCACTGAAGAGAACAAGAACGACACCGTTCAAATTCTCTTCGTAAGCATAAACTCCGATGAACATGGGGGCAGTCTACCCATTCCTTTACCGCAGGAAGGAAGTTCGTCAGAGTCATATCCGGCCGTCTATTCAGTCCCACCTCCAAGCAACCTGGTTGTTTCCTTTGATTGGAATCTACTAGGCAAACCCCGTTTACCGGCGAGTGTGCCATTTCAAATCATTGCTCAAATATATAGAATGGTCATGGCCAGTACCATCATAGATGAAGGGGCTTCTGTGAGTATCCTTTCCTCAACTGCTTGGAAAGCGCTTGGTTCACGATCGCTTTTGCTTGAGATGAGAAATCTAACAGGCTTTGACAAAGGAACCATTCGACCATTAGGGATCCTTCCCAATGTGCCGATAACATTGAGAAGGAAAACCGTTCACATGAACGTAATGTTAGTCCAAGGACCCTTAGAATATAATCTACTCCTTGGACGAGACTATATTTATTGCATGGGAGCCATTGTCTCCTCACTCTTTAGAGTAATGTGTTTTCCGCATGAAGGAAGAGTGGTCAAGCTCGTAGACCAGCTTTCATTCCCCGGTTCACACATAGCAAATAGTCATATACCAACCCTGAATGGTCTTTTCACGCAAGGAATGTCTCATCAATCCCCAGTCCATCCTCCTGATGAGCGCGAGTGATTCGGAGGATATGATTGAAACCCAGGGGGCATGCACCCTGGCCTGTTTCGACAGGAAAACCTTGGGTATAGGGTAGGTTTCCGCAGAGGATATATGACTGGTTGACACACCCGTCCATTTTGGAAAATGGGATTAGACCGGAATAAGATACCTCTGTTAAGGTAGGCCTTTCCCGATAGAACAAATGTTTTGTCTGCAAATTGAGGGGTAACCTGGAAAAGGTAGGCCTTTCCCGATAAAACAAATATTTTGTATGCAAATTGAGGGGTAATCTGGAAACTCTACTTTGCTATACCTGGGGGCATGCAAAACTTTTAGCATGCAAGCGAAGAGCGACCATTTATTTTTAAAATTTATAGGTCCTCTAACCCTTTAAACTCGTAGGATTGGTCGTTTCCTAACTTGCATAAAGAAAGGATGCGGGGCAAAGCTTTGAAAAAATGTTGTTTTTATATGAGACATCCTTATTATACGACTGGATCGAGCAGTTTTAATGTGGAATTCAAGCTGGTTAAAAAATAAACATAAGCAATGAGCAAATGTTCCCCCAAAGTTTAAGCTCATTAAAAAATGAACCATTTTCCGGTAAATAACCATTGTGAATATATTACCATCAGCCTTTGAAGCCTTGGTCGTGTTCTCATCATCACCTCCACTTTGTTTTGGCCGATCATTCACCACCTTTTGATTGTTTACCCATTTTTGAGGAACAACTATGGAGAGTGATCCTGTTAGCCATCCTTGTGACATTGCCGTGATTGGAAAATTCCAAACTTTATCTGGAATCAGCTGCTACCCGAATTTATCACTCGTTCCTCAAAAAACGAGTCTCCTTTAAGCTCTTTTCAACTGACTCATAAAATATCAAAATATTGCCGAGAAATTGGCCTCTCCAGCTCGTTAAAGTGACCGGAAGTGCTATCCCTCCTTTAGATTTTAATCTTTTTGGACTTGAGGGATTATTACACAAAAAGATCGAGTGCTTGTTTTGTTCGGCTCATTAAAAGTACTCAAGGGATTATATGACAGAAAAGTATTGTTGGAGTTTTCTTTACGTCCCTTTTTCAGACTCTCTAAAATTGAAAAGGACTGAGTTATCCTTGTCGTTAAACTCGTTAAAACCTAATAGCGACAAACTTGTCCATACAGACAAGAATGAGTTTCATTATCGCTAAGCTCGTTAAAACATAGCGATAGGTTTGCCCAAAGGGAAAATTATAGAACAAGCATATGTTATCCTCCTCAAGCTTGAAAAAAATAAAGAGGTACTGGTCAACAATGACTGGGCAAAAATTGGGAAGAAAACTTGAAGAAACTTTATTGGTAGCAAGTCGCTCTTGAACATGACACTTTCACTCCGCATCCGAGTCGGGTTGGGTTGTTCCATTCACTGGTCACATCACCATGGTTCCGTCACACCATCCATATTTGGGGTTAATGCTACCGATCCATCATGTCAGTGTCGCCGATATGTTCAAGAGAAGTTGCTCAGAGAATTCACTTGTGTCTCACCCACTGTAATACATTCATGCTCCATTCTTTCATGACCGCCACCCTGAACCTTATGTCACTAGATCATTTTCACCTCCATTAAAATCATTTGCTCTGTTCTATGTCATTGATGTGGGATTCACTAAGGCCCTCCTATGATGGATCGCTTCTTGTCGACATCAGCGCATTATCCAAGAAGTCAATCTAGGAACAACCCTTTTAGTACTTTGAAGCTTGCATGCCTCAATGGATAGAAATGACCATAGGGAAAATATAGCAGAGACTAATGGTAGTAGATAGGATTTATAGGGGAGGAAATGCTAAAAATGGGGGTTGGATCTGATACCATGTAAAGCCAGGAGTAACTCTAAATGTAATTGTTGCATTTTCATTAAGATAGAACATAGATGTATACATGGAAAGGGAGGCTATTGGATTTCATATCCCAATGTATCTTCATCTTCTGATTCCATTTATTTTTCTATTTACAATATTTACATGGATTTACCTAATCCCAAATATTAGGTGTCAACAATATTGACAACTTATTAATTTACATCAAAATTAAAATTAAGCATGTGGAGCAAATGAGAGTTGTCTTGCAATGTTTTAAAGAGGAGACGTTACTTATAAACTTGAAGAAGTGTACCTTTATGCAACGAAAGTTGGTATACTTGGGATTCAAAGTTTCAAGTCAAGTATTGAATATGGAATTCAAGAAAGTGAAGGGAACTGTTGAATGGCTGACACCAAAATGTGCATTTGATGTGAGGAGTTTCCATGGCTTGGCAGGATTCTATCAGAAGTTCATCCTGTTGTCACTCACTACATTATGGGTTTCAGTTGGTCAAGGTTTCCCAAGAGTAGTGAAGTTTGCAGCCACCTTCCCAGGCCATAGAATACGTCAAAGCTTAATTGGACCCTCTCCATTTCACAGTGCTCGGAAATATATTTCCAATGGTATATGGAAGTCCAAGAATGGACTTCTAGATCACAAGATATGGCCTGTTAAATCTACCTTTGGAAAGCAAGGAAGCAAGGATAAAATGATCAAATATAAGGGAAAATCGCATATCTGAGGTTCGAGATCTCATTGCAATCACCGATCGATTGTCTTTCCTACTCAAAAACATGGAGGCCTGTGAAATCGGCTATCAACCGATCACTGATATCACAAATCAGATATCGGCGGGGGTCTAAGAGGAGCGACACAGTATATCGACATTTCGAGCATATCGGCGAGTCTGTGGCAGTACAGTTATCAGCAATCGGTGGCTCTTGGGTATCGAAAATTGACGAATCAGTGGAAAAAAGGGGTTATTCCTCTGTTATACCCATAGATATTGCGATTTTGCGATACAGTGTAAAATTGTCAGGGAGGGTCGAAAATAATTAACAAAGGAATTTCATGCAAAAATAGGGACCAGCGGGCCTTTTTCCCTCTCCTCCACGTGGCAGTACGGAGATGATGTGGTGGTACGGAAGCACACATGGTGCTCATATTCCACACTTTCAGGGGTCCTATGGGGGTATTTTTGGGTGACACATGTCACCACTTAGGAGGTTCCAACTGGCACTAATAACGTCAACAATCCAGGTATCAACGATTGGAGGGTCTAGGGCATCACAATTGATGTTCTGCAGGGGTTACCACTCACAAAACCTTGTAATACACCAATCGTGCGATATAGTGTAAAATTGTCGGGGGAGGCCGAAAAAGTGTAACAAAGGAAAACGATGGAAAAACCAAGGGCAGGTGCCCCCTTTATCTCTCCTCCACATGGAAGTATGACTTATCGGTGATTGGCGGTGTTACCACTCTGAGCCCTTGTGATATTCTGATTTCGTGTGATATAGTGTTAAATTACCGAAGTGCAGGATTTCACATACAAAGGAAAAATGCCCCCAGATAGGCTTTTAAAGGCTCTAACACCTTTGGGCTAAGCCCCTGGTTCTAGCCCCCAGTCATATGAAACAAATCACAGAAAGGGACTGAAGCAGAGGGGCCTAAAGGGATCAGAACTCACCTATTTCATATTGTTTTAGTGGTAAAGGCAAGTACAGGGAGGTCCACCATATTACACCATAAAAGCATCCCCAAGCATATCAAGGCGCGGATAATATTTGTAGAAGTTTAAAGGCATGATCTATTGGCGCCGATAAAAATTGTGTCTTTCAATAAAGGATATGGAGAATTTAAACCAGGTTTGGGCACACCCAGGTAGACCTCTTATGACACAAAATATGGGTCTACGCTAACAGAAGAAAATGCCTTTGTAATGCTCTGACGCGATATTGTGATGCGATTGATCACAATCACATATCGCATAGTCCCCGGGCCGTTGGTAAGCACTCCTTTGTATGTTGCTGATGTGATATTGTGATATAACCTGGGCCATCAATCTGCATGCTTGATCGACGGTCCTCGTTGACTCATGCTCATCACAGTGGAAACTTCCATACTGTAGCCTCTGCTTGCCAACTTTGATTGCGATATGCCGATGAGATCTGGATCGTTGATCTGCCAAATCCAACATCTCCTGTGCATCGTTGTTCAAGCCTCCGATAGCTCTATTTTTCACTATTTCTTCATGTTTTTCGGGCTCGATAGTGTAATCTGCAATTTCTAAAAGTTCATCTTCACATTAAATAGACACAAATATTCTGCATCATACATCAAGCAGGAATCAAAACAACATAGCACATATCACAACAAATGATCAAAGAAGTACATGACAACAACACTCCATATACCTCAACTTTGGTGTTGGCTAAAGAATGTAATGCTCAGTTGTTGGATTTTAATGCATCATCGAAATTGTGGTATCGAATGGCATAAGATTGATTGTCCACACTTTGAAATCTAAAACCGTCAGTCCAATCTGAAAAATGGTCGAAACATAGAAGGCTCAGATGCAAAAAGTGACAACACCACTAAATTTTTGTCGTCGAGGGCTGTAAAATCGACTATCGATTTTCTGAATTCTGACACTGGCAAAATCTGGGCCTCTAGGAATCTTTTAGATTCCCTCGTGATTCTCCAAAGATTCCCTCCTTCGGGTTGATTGGAGATCTGCAACTCAAATCGAAAAACCAATCTCACCATTGAGATCCTTGCAAAATTCTGAGAAGAATGAGTATAAAGTTGGCTGCATTCTAGATCTGGCGAATTTCAGCCTCCAAGGAATCTAGAAGATTCCCTTAAGATTCTCCTCTGCTCGAAATCTATAAATCTACTACTCAAAATTCGAATCCGACCTCTCCATTGTGTTCCCTGTGAAAATCTAAGAAAAATGACTGTAAACATGATTACATTCGGACAAAAAGAATTTTTATCTCCCCGAAGAATCTTCAAGCATCAAGAGAATATTCTCTAAGAATCTCTCTCGAAATGCATGCCATCATAGTTCCACCTCCTAAAACTGGAAATCATGGTTCCTCCTAGGCATGGTTCTGCCTCTGCAATAAAAATGTGTTGGCTCCGCTCCTCTCTAGGTTCTCGAATCCGCTACCCCAACGCATTTTGAAATGTTGCTCTTATACAAACTCATGGGTGGGGTTTACCACATGGAGCAATTTGGCATAGTGGGCAAGATAGAAAATGGTTGGTGAGAGGTCGGGAGATAAAAATATCGCTCCTCTAAAAATAGTCACGTAGTTATATTTTATTTGTTTTGACATAAGGTATGTGTAATATTTGTCATATATATGGTAAATGGCGGTTTGGTTATATTTGTGCGGGCGCGTTTTAAGTGGAGGCAGTTTGGGTTGGGCCACCTGTCGAGCGGGCCAGCCATGAGGCCAATTAGGTTCGATTCCCATCGGCCCATAAATATTATACGAGGTGTGTTTTTAAATATTATACGTCGTGTGTTTTAAATATGGTTTGGTGTGTTATAACCATTCTGTGATTTAACAAAAGTTTATGGTTTGATATTAATGTTACGGTGGTAGTTGGAGGTGTTATCACCTGGATTGAACCTCAGGCTAAAGGAAGGCAATGCTAGGGTAACCACAAACCATGCTTAGCCAAGTAGCTATCCCTACTAGGCCAAGAGAGGGCTCTCTCCATAAGGATCTCAGCCAATATGACTGGATCAAGAAAATGATATTAGGCTAGGTATAGTAGCATAAGGTTTGATTTGATTTTTAAAGGTTTTGCTGGATCAAGAGGAGACAAACAGTTAGGGCAAGGAAATAAGGTCAAAATTGTAGGGTGTTAAATGGGGAAAGGTAGGCATAAGGCTCAGAACTCTAGGGTTTGATGGGTGAGGTGATTGAAGCTAGATGAGGAGCTAGAAAGAGCATGTAAGCAACATGGATTCTTCCTAAACTGAAGAAAACATAGACTATGAAATGTCTACCCAAAAACACAGCATAGAAGTTATGGATTCGGCCTTTCAAACTTGTATACATTCACATAAAGAGCATGAAATGATGAAATGGAGTCAACAATACATTTTAACACATGAAAACATAAGGAAAACTGAACTGAGCATCATACCACATGGATTCCAAAGAAATAGCTGCAATTTTTCATTAATCTCTTGCTAAAACTGACACAAAATGATGTCTACTCAAAGCATAAGCATCCAACTGATTCCAACCCTTTACAATGAGGAAGAAGAAGAAGATATAGACATTTGTTCAACCTCCTCCCATCCTCAGTGGTCGAATCCCTAGGATGAGGAACTAATCCATCAAAAACTGAACAAGACACTGGAATCTAGGCAACCTAACAACTTGCCTCTAAAAGGGAGGAAACTTATTCATTTGTCCTTAAGACAACTTTTGATCTAATGAATCTACCTTCTAGTAACTATTATCCATCCTATTTACATGCCTAGTTACCATTTACATCAATAAAAACATCATCCATGAGAGAAAACTCAAAATTACAGTAATGGCACAGTGAAGTAAAAATTCAGGATAAAATTGCCCTATGCACAGCGCCCAAGTTCTATGTGTAGCGTTTTTTGCAGGACCATTTTGGAGGCCTTCCTAGTGTCAAAATTGAGCCCATGATAGCTCATTGGAAATCCTGTCCTGTCTGCTTTCGCAATTTACCTTTAGTTTCCCATTTTGAGTTGATTTTCCCCTCAAAAATGGTTTCTCCCAAGACTGCTTCTGTGCACAGTGCCATGGGCATAAAATTCTTTTTTGGGTGTTTTTTGACCTTTTGGTTGACAGTTTTGCTCCAAAAGCTTAGAAAATGCAGAAGGTGCATGTACTCATCATTTTGAATCCAAAAATTTTGACCATTTCCTCTTTGGATGCCCCTAGGAAAAGCACAGCACCAGTGGCACTGCGCATAGAGCCAAAATTTTAGTGTCAAAAACTACTAAATTCTTCAAAAATGAAAAATTTCTCAAAACTTTCTCAAAATTGCCCAAAACTTGTGGGAGACCACCACCATCAAGTGTCTGGGTCAGCCAAGGAAGCTTCAGCAAGCAACCTAAGCCTATCACCCTCCTTTTTGCCTTTGAGTGCTTGTTTTAGCCTTGTCTTCATTTGTTTGACTCTTATGCTGCAAATCTTGTTCTGGGTCCTGTAATGGTGAGCCATGTGCCTAATGATTTGATTGTCCCTGTTGGCCCTTTGTAGCAACTTCTCCAAATAAAAATTGACCCTGTCAAGCCAAGTTTCTCTATCATCCTCAATCTCCTTCTCAAGCCTTTGTTTTGTAGTCAAGGTGGTTGGGGTTTCTTCTTCTTGCATTACTGACTTGCCTTTGTCACCTTGCCTCTTTGCTTTGAGAAGTTCCAACTCCATGAGGACTTTTTTGTCACTTAGCTTCTTGTTCTCTTGCTCAAGGTATGAAATGACATACTTAGCTCTTGCCAAGTTGTCCATCAGTGCTTGGATCTGTGCATCTTTTTCCCTTATGGTTATATTTTTGTCTGTTGCCTCATCTTGAGCCTCCAAGTCGACTATCTCAATGCCATGATGGTTGTGTGGCTGTTTTGGTTCATCTTCTTCGATCAAATCAAATTCCCTTTCCTCTTCATCATTGAGGCTTTCCTCCAGCATCTTTTCCTTCCCTTTATGCACCTACTGCACCTGTTGTACATATTGTGTTGATGAAGAAGGCAAAGCCCCTTCCACATTTTGTGGAGCAAGAATTTACCTATGAGATGATGAAGAAGACAGGGCCCCTTCCACATCAAGTGGAGTTAACACTTTCCTGTCCACTTCAAACAAATTTCTAGCCCCTCTCTAATAATTTTGCCTCCCTTATGTGGTTTTTTCTAATGCTGAGGTTCATCTCCCATGTTTTCACTGCCACTGTTTTCCTCCCCCTCATAATCTCTATCCTCTTTATCCATGTCTTTTGAATTTGAAACTTTAGAAACCCTAGAGAAGGTAATCAAGAAGTGAGTTATGGTAAATAGGGATAGGGGAAGGGGAGAGGAGTTTGTGCGATGTAGGATGAGATATGTATGATGTGAGAGTGAGAAGGAGGATATTTTTTGGTAGGGACAGTTTAGTAAATAGGGGTTTAAGGATTTTGTTTGTGGATTAGGGTATAGGGGAGAGGTGTAGGGATTTTGTTTGGGGGATTAGGGTATAGGGGATAGGTAGAGGGATTTTATTTGGGGGATCTGGGGTATAAGGGATTTGAGGGAGGGATAGGTGGAGGGATTTGTTTGATGGAATAGGATATAAGGGATAGGTGGAGGGATTTTTTTGATGGAATAGGATATAAGGGATAGGTGGAGGGTGTAGAGCTATAAAAAGGGTCTCTTTCACCTCTAGTTACCTCACATTAATATGTCAATCCGGGATCGTTTCACTATTTCAAAGAGTGTCTCTGTCTGAGGCTTAGCATTTGTCAGAGTAATGCTCGTAGTACAGCTAATTAAAACTACAAAGATAAGTTGGTGTGCATCTACACTTAACTATCCTCAAAAGACTAAATCACACACTCAGGCGTAAAGCAAAGAATCAGTCAAGGGTACGGTAGCAATAACCCATCCCTTTAGAAACTGATAGAAAGGAAATTGGAGGACAGATCAGAGATCTGGGAGCCTGGAGGCAGATGCCGATGCTCACTACAGCCTGGGACTCGTCCTTAGCAGACAGGAAATGAAACAACAGATAAAAGGAAATGAAATGAAACGGCAACTATAAGGCAATGCATCAGTCAAGGGTATGGTAGCGGTAACCCATCCCTTTGGAAACTGATGAAGAACAGATCGGAGGTCTGGGAGCCTGGAGGCAGATGTCGATGCTCGCTACAGCCAAGGATTGTTCTTGTCAAAAGCAAGTAAAGAAAACAGTAATGAAATAGGACATCACTCTCGGAATAGAACAACAATTGAAAATGGAACAGTAATCCAAAATGGAATAGCAACTGAAAATGGGACAACAAGCAATTCAGAAATGGAACGACAATCTAGAAATGGAACAACATCTAAGGAGATGATCATTAACTAAGTCTGACAAAATGCAGATCTATTCAATATCGCCAATCCAAACATCAATCCTTCATCCTTAAAGATGTACATACATGGAACAATATTGAAAACACAACGTATCTAGTTTGGCTCAGTTATCACTTCTAATTAGAAAGCATACGATTGCATCTGAAGATGGAACAATAATATTCAAGAAATCAACAAGCATATAAAATCAGAGCTTCCGCAACAAACTCTGTGATGTTTAAGGCACAATCACATAACGCAAGAACTCTGTTTTGTAACAACAATAATCCTGTAAAGATTAATCGTATTATACCAGCACTTAAAGGAACAACAACGTAATGCGGCGTTAATACAACACTTTTGTTTGCAGCGTCAATACAACACTTTTGTAATGCAACGTCAATACAACAGAGCATTTAACATCAATTGGATAAAACACGTCAGATTACTAGATTACGTTGATAAGCAAACCACACGAAAACCACGCGTAATGATACAAGAGCAAGTGTCCTCCAGGGCCGGGCCCTTAGCCTCCAGGGGTACACCGCTTAAAGTTGATCCAGGCTCAAAGATAAAAGAGTAACCAAATCTGTATTAATGCATGAAATAAAATTACAGCAAAGCAAGTCTTAATAGGACATAACGATCATAGTCTTGATCTGTTAAAAGAAATTACATAAGAACATCCCCCCCCGGCTAATAATGCTAACCCTATGTTACTTCTTCTCTTTTCTGCTCCGAGCTGGTATCTCTGCTTCCTTTCCTGGGTTGACCCGTTGTGATCTGGTTCGCATATGGTTTCCCGTTGGAGGGACAACAATTACTTTATCTTTGTCTTTTCCTTTAGGATGGCCACTTCTCGTTTTTCCTCCCTCCTGTACATGAAAATGACAATCGTCAGCGTTCTATATTAATCTCACATGTGTAGTCATAATTCTTTATCATTTTCTAAATTCAAGATGCAAAAAGGTTTATATATCCTAATGAAAAGATACTGAAATAACCATCAAAACATACCTTCTTTGAGACTCCACACACCCCCCAGCTTACCCTTTTTCATGGCCTCATGAAAACATTGTAGTTGACATGCAATGCAGTGAGTGAGTAAGCTGGAGATGGAATCTCATGTGAGGGTCTACAGCCATGATGCGAAACTAAATAATCAAAGAAGTGGCTTGTTTGACCCTCAGACATCTCATACAGGGCTTGGTATCCAGGTGCTGGATGCCAAATGATTGGACTCTGGAACCTATATCCTAACCAGGATGGCCCTGCCCTCAAAACAATTTCGCCATAGAGGGGAAAACGGCTAGCAGCAAGTCTAAAGTTCTCGTATTTAAATGGTTCTCTGAGCTGAATATTCGGATTAGATACTCGATATCGAAATTTAGCTGCATCAATGGCAGGGTCTTTAATAGAGGAAAAGTATTCAAGTCCCTGCCGAATGATTGTCTCATGCATGGGTCCTAGCGCTTCAATCACTCTTGGAGCCCTCATAAGATTTCTATGACTCCTCCATAACTGCGCTGGATCCCTAGGCTCAGCTCTTACCCATAGATCTAATCCGTTTTCTTGTTTTTTAAAAGCGTTATAAGCTTTGAGCCATTTAATTTGATTAACTGCAAATGAGATAAATTCTTGCAATTGAATGTCCCCAACAAAAGGGCCAGGGTTCAGTTCAGTCTCTTGTTCTAGTACAAGGTTATGCAAGTAAAATTCACATAATAATCTCTACACTTTCACCCCGTAATGTTTACAGCAGTTTATGAAATCATCTATAGTGTTAATCTGTATAGGAGTGCCTGCTTTGACGGCCTTTATTTTCAATTGTAAATACCTTTCCATTAAAAATAGGGCATAGTTTTTAGCAGGGGCTCTACATGCTAGGACGTCATTATATAGAGAACACAAGGTATCCATCTGTTTGATAACTACGTCTAGTCTACGAGTTACCTTTGCAACTTTCTCTTGTTCCTTCCGCCATCCCTCGAAGGCCTGGATTTCAGATAAGTTGACGTTCCTTAGCTGCTGCTGTAGTTCTTCATATTTCTCTCGGGGGACCGTTTTCTCCTTAAGTTTTTCCGCTTCTTGCTGTGCCTGCTCCAAATTTTTCTGAAGGGTTATCGTTTTTGGATCCTTTTTCCATGCGGCCGTGGAGGTCGGGAGCTTTACCTAGAATTTCTTATTGCACTGCTTTGAGTTCATAACCCTTATTATTCTTGAAGGTGGTGCCTCTGTTTGGAATATCTTATCATCTTTTTCTATTTTAACACGAACATCAGCCCCTTGCTGTTCCTTTTCAATTGGAACAACAGTCTGTTCTCCAGCTTCATTTGGAACAGCAGCCTGGCTTTTGTCAGGGTTTTGAGCAGTGGGACAGATGCTACTCCTTCACCTCTTGCCCTTAAAGGATTTTACTGATGTGGTCGAACCTTTTCTTCCTTTTACCCTTTGCCTTGCCTTCAAGATCCTAATCCGCTGGGGAAGCTGGACTATGATGTTCAATAATCTCTGCTGTTCCCTTCGTAATTCCCTTATTTCTGCCATTGCTTCGGAAGGAACAGTAGGATTTTTATTGCGGGTTGGACTGCGACTATCTTCCTTGTTTTCTTTCTAGGGTCACTGTTCCGGGGTCAGAACCCTAATTGGCTCTGTTATTTCTTGGGCTAATTCTTCTTCTGCCCTTATTTCCTCCGATCTTTCTTCTGGTGCCTTTTGATTAGGAACAAGCTGTTCCTGTTCAACATCTTCTGACATCTTCTCATCATGAACGGACAGATTTCCTACTTCTGCCTCCTCGGGTGCATCTTTCTCCTGGGGTTTCTCTTCGGTATGGAGGTCTGGTGGACTCGGAGGTTGGCCGCATTCACCTATATTGGCCAAAACATTGGCCAATTCATCGTCCCATAATGGGTCTTGTGATGGGCTGCCTTCCCGCTATTCCATTCCTTCCTCCTGCTCAGACTACTTGGCTTCTCCTTCCTCTTCTTCTACAGATTTCTCTGCCTCCTCTTCTTCTTCTTCTTCTTCAGACTGTTCTACCTTCTCTTCTTCTTTTTCAGACTGTTCTACCTCCTCTTCTTCTTCTTCCTCTTCAGACTGCTCTGCAGATTGATCTGTTTCTTCATCCTATACTTCTGCACTTCCTTCTTCTTCTTCTTCTGAGGATTGCTCATCGTCAATTTCCACCGTCTGGCTAGTGCCTACCTGGGCTTTTTCTAGCACTTCGTGCAATTATGCCAGCCGGACCGATTTCCTGCGTTTTTCCGGTTGCTCGGGTGTGCTAGCGACATGCTTCTGCTTTGCCAATTCTCTATGTTTTTCGGGTTGCTTGGGTGTGTTGGTGATCTTTTCCCATTTTTCTGGACGTTGGGGGGTGCTAGTGACTTGTTTTCGTTTCTCGGATGCTCAGGTGTAGTCAAACTCCCATCTATAATGGTAATTAGTTCCTCCCAGCTGCTCTGCTACTGGGTGAGACTATGGTTGACTATCAACCGAATTAATCCGTGATGACTGACGACCAACTCTATGTGCTGTTCCTTTTTCATACTTAGTGCAACATCATGCAGTAAAGAATTTAACAATGCAGGTAAGTTTACATCACATTTTTGTTTTAGAACAGCTAGGAGTTTGAGATGTCGTGGTCTTACCACGTCTTTTCTCCCTTCGCAGGTAATATAGTTCTAGATAGTTTTTGCTAATTCCGCCCAGGGCTCTCCTAGCGTTGCTGGCAGCACCCCCTTTCCTCAAACTGTCAGACTTTGTCCCTCGTCTCTGAAGATTTCTATAATCTTCTGCAGCCTTTCCTTCCTTAGCATCCATACTGGTCCCGTGGCTGGCAGTCCTGTGAATTCCGCGATTATGGCATCAGTGACTGCTATGCGTTTTCCTCTTACTATGGAGTAGTCCTCCTGCAAATTCTGTAAAAATTCAATCGCGACTGTTTCATTGGACTCCTTCAGGCGGTTAAGATAGGTCAGCCATCCTGCTCTTTCCGAGATCTCTCGGGCTGCAGCCGAAACAGTTAGCACTTGTGGTTCTCTGCGAACCGACCTTCCTCCCATAGTTTCACTGCAAATGCTCAAAGGGACAATAGTTGTTTGTCGAAACACAGAGAAGCTGATGGCGTTGCACTCGTTCAAACTCTAATGCTACGGCGTATGCAGTGGAAATGGCTTTGAACAGCAATCTCATGCAGAAAAAACAAAAAATAGAAAGAGATAATACCGTTGAGTCGTGCTCTGCCCGAGTACATAGTTTCCCGACTGGCGAGCTGACACGTGTTCTGGGGAATGATGAGGTTAACCTCCCCCCTCGTAATGTGCTAGGTTGTCCCAGCCGTCAAATAAAGGAGTGGTGTATGTTCTGCAGCAAGATCATTATGGAACAACATATAGCCATATGCCATGGTTACAAAAACAACCTATTACTGAAATCGAGGTAAAACGTTGCGTCGCTTGAATATGTAAGATACTGCGGTGATTTGATGAAGTTTCGGGGACAAGACATTTGCCATTAATAGAGAGTCTCTTGCGGTCATTGTCACTGGTTCCGTAATGATTGGAAATAATATATAGTCATGTGTTATGTGGTTGGCGTAATATATAATTGATTACCACATCATAAGAAACAAAAAGATGGAATCCACTTACCTATTGGTGTAAATAATTCGACTCCAATACCATTAACAGTGCTCTGCTGCCGATAGGTGTCCATAACCTTGGCAGAGTTGTTTGTTTCACCCCTGGAACCATGGTCCTTTGTGTATGTCGGGAGATGTTATGTAATATCAAAATGTAGGCCATTATGTTGGCTTGGTGACCAGTTAGCCATAATGCCATACACGAGGAAGGAGCGAATAGTGGGCAGGTCGGCTCGTGATGAGACCTCCTGTTCCAAGGGTTGTTTCTTAATATACCTTTTGGACCATTTCCCTGGTGTGGTGGCCATAGTGGGAATGCCACTTCGCTTCCGTCCTGATGATCATGGTAGGCCAGCTCTTTATGAGACTTATCCTACAGTTCGACCATATTTTTCTTTCTTTCTTCTTGTTTTTCATAAAATACCTTTCCTGCGTATACACAAAGGGTGGTTCAACACTCCTTAAGAGTAGGAATGGTGGAAGGAGTCTTAATATCCATATAGGAAGGTATAGATCCTTTGTTCTTATTAGTGAATGATAATCATAGAGGAAAAAAAGGATCATCATGATACAGATAACCAATCAAAACGGAAGTAGGACAATGGCAGCAAAAGAGAATAAGTAAGCATGTCTTTCCTTGTGTCACCAATTCAGGGCAGTTTCTTATAAAGATAGAAATTTATGATTGACTGATTTCCGTATGTTGCATTTTTGTTTCCATCACATAAGAGCATAGCTGTATTCAAAAAGACTTGAAAGAACATTATCAATAAGCATCCTCAATTTAAAATGGCAAAAGTAAAAAGTTGTTTCACAAGGAGGGAAAAATCATAACCATGGTTCACAGATGCTGCCCTTTTGAAAAAAAAGGAACAGCAAACAGCAGAAATCAAGCAAAATGTTGTTCCTTTGAAAAAAAGGAACAACAAAAATCAAGCAAAAATGCAAATGTTGTTCCTTTGGAAAAGGAACAACGAAAATCAAGTAAAAATGCAAATGCTGAAAAGGAACAACAAAACACACAACTGTGGTTCCTTTGGAAGAGGAACATCAAAAATCAAAAGGCGTTGTTCCTTTGTAAAAGGAACAGCAGAAAGCAAAAATGCTTTTCCTTTGGAAAAGGGACAGCAAAATAGACAAATGTCGTTCCTTTGGAAAAGGAACAGTAGAACACACAAATGCCATTCCTTTGGAAAAGGAAACATAAATCGAAAAGTGCTGTTCTTTTTAAAAGGAACAATAGAAAACAAAAAGTGTTGTTCCTTTGTAAAAAGAACAGCAAAAAACAAAAATTTTGTTCCTTTGGAAAAGGGACAACGAAAATCAAAAATCAAGAAGGTGCTGTTCCTTTTGGAAAAGGAACGGCAAAAACTCACAAATGCAAAAATCTCAAATGTTGTTCCTTTAGAAAAGGAACAACAAAAGCCTCAAAAATGCTATTCCTTTGGAAAAGGAACAACAAAAACTCACAAATGTTGTTCCTTTGAAAAAGGAACAACAAAAACTCACAAATGCTGTTCGTTTGCAAAAGGAACAACAGGGGTAGCAAAACTTAATTCAAGGCTATGCACAAAAAGTAACTCAAGAAATTATGTACAGATTGTAAAGAAAAGTAAATTTCTTAATGAACTACAGGTGAGGAAGACTTGTCTTCCTCCCCTAAGATCTCCATATCTGAATTTTGGCGTAGCTGTTGGCAGAAGGATTCTCGAGTAAGTGGTTTGTGATAGAGACAGACTCGATGGCCATTTTCCTTAAAGGTATATCCAAAGCCATCAATAGTAACTACAGTAAGGGTACCATTATCAGGTACTTTCTGGATTTCATATGGTCCCAGTCAACGAGTCCGGAGTTTCCCGGGGAAGTCTTGAAACCTGGAGTTGTACAAAAGAGCCCAGTCTCCTTCATGAAAGACTTTGTTTTAATAACAGCATCATGCCATTTAGCCCTCTACTATTATATCAGAGCAGTATGTTGAAGTGCAGAGAGCCTTATTTCATCCAGCTCATTGATCTGTTGTAGGCGATTAGTCTGTGCCTCAGTTAGGTCTAAACCAACTTCCTGTGCTGTTCGTAATGTTTGGATTTCGAATTCTATGGGGAAAATAGGTTGTTTTCCAAACATTGGCTGATAAGGTGAGTAATCGGTGGTATTCCTCCATGTTGTTCTATAAGCCCACAGTGCTTCCGGTAGTCTAGCAGCCCAATCACGTCTATGTGATGCAACAATTTTTGTTAGAATTGTTTCTATTATCTTATTGCTGCTCTCTACTTGCCCATTTGCCTGTGGGTGATATGGGGTAGTAATTTTATGCTGGACATGATAGTTGTTGAGTGTTGCAGCTATTGTGTTTCCAGCAAACTGTGGTCCACCATCTGTAATTATTTCCCTTGGGAGGCCATAACGTACAAATAGATGACACAGGAACTGTATAACAGATTCTTTTGTAGCCCGTGGCAATGCCTCTGCTTCAACCCACTTGGTGACGTATTCTGTTGCCACCAAAATGTATGTTTTCTGGTTTGATGGAGGGTTGATTGGTCCCACAAAATCCAGTGCCCATCGCTTGAATGGTTCAATGAATAGCTGTGGTTTCAGAGGCATTTCATCTAACTGACTAGGGCATCCTGCTTGCTGGCAACTGTCGCAGGCTTGGACAAATTTCTTTGCATCTTTGAAAATGGTGGGTCAATAATACCCTGTTTGTAACACTTTGTGTCCAGTCCTGCAGTCAACGAAATGTCCACCACATGGTTGGTCATGGCAGGCCTTCAATATGTCAAAAATTTCATCCTCTCGAACGCATCTCCTGATATGCATGTCTGCCCATGTATGAAAAAAATAGCCCCCAATCCAGGAAAATCTAGTGCTTCGCAGAACAATCTGTTTTCGCTCATTAGGGGTTAAATGTTTTGGTAACTTACCTACTGCTAGGTAATTTGCAACATCGTCTGGAAATTGATTTTCAGCTACTGCTGCATCAACTGGCTTTGGCATTCTTAAGAGGAAATCAGCTACTGGATTTTCTTTCCCGGGGCGATCCTTGATTGTAATATCAAATTCCTGCAATAAAATCAGCCATCTAGTTATTCTTCCATTTGTGATAGGCTTGTTTGCTAAATATTTTATAGCAGAATGATCTATGTGCAAGATAACAGGATATCTGGTAATGTAATGTCTGAATTTATTAACAGCGTGTATAACGGCTAGAAATTCTTTTTCAGTGACCGTATAGTTTAATTCAGCAGGGGATAGATTTTTGCTGATGTAATAAATCGCATATGGTTTTCTATCCTCCTCCTATCGAAGGACCGCTCTAATGGCTGTGTCTGAGGCATCAGATGATATCTAGAACGGCAGGTCCCAATTTGGTCCTCGAAGGACTGGAGCTGTAGATACGAGCTTCTTCAGATCGTTGAAAGCACGTTCACATTTCTCTGTCCAAAGAAAATCAACGTTACTAGTTAGTGCATACAAGGGTGCATCAATATGTGAATAATGTTCTATAAACCTTCTATAGTAACCAGAGAATCCAAGAAAGCTACGTACCTCTGTTTGAGTGGTAGGAGTAGGGATAAGCAGAAGTATTTGAATTTTAGCTGGATCTACCTGAATGTCAGCTGCTGAAATATAATGTCCTAAAATAAGTCCTTTCGTCATCATCATATAACATTTTTCATGGCTCAAACAAAGCCTGGTAGCAATGCAACGTTGTAGGACTTTTTCTAGTGTATCCAGTGCTGGATCAAAGTCATCTCCGTATGGAGTAAAGTCATCCATATATACTTCCAGTTCTTCATTTATTAGGTCTGAAAAAATGCTAAGGATAGCCCTTTGGAATGTAGCAGGGGCATTGCATAGGCCAAAAGGTAAAACTCGGTAGGTGAATGTTCCCCAGGGACAGGTAAAGGTAGTTTTGTCCTGATCTTCAGGGGCAATCTGTATTTGGTTATACCCACTGAAGCCATCAAGGAAAGAAAAGAATTTCTTCCCTGCCAAAGTGTCTAATACCTGGTCGATGAATGGGAGAGGGAAGTGATCTTTTTGTGTTGCTTTATTCAGTTCCCTGTAGTCCACATAAATTTTCCATTTCCCATTCTTTTTCGGTATGACCACAAGCGGGGAGACCCATTTACTATCAGAGATAGGATAGATGAAGTTAACATCTAAAAGTTTTTGAAGTTCGGCTTTTACTACTTCTTTTAGATGAGGATTCAATCTTCTCTGAGGCTGCCTAACAGGTCTTGCATCCTTTTCTATGTAAATGTGGTGTGTACATGACTGGGGATCGATTCCTTTCATATCAGGGTAGTCCCATGCAAATTCTTCTTTATATTTCCTTAACATATGGATGAGCTTTGTTTCTTGGTCGGATGTGAGGTTGGCGTTAATATTTAAGGTTTTTCCAGGTTCAATTTCCACTGTTTTACTATGCGGAACAGAGGTAACAGGGATTGTATGATCGTGCGTGTCTTTCAGAGGGTCCTCTTCTATTTCATTATCAAATGGTGCTTTTATCATATGACATTGGGTTCGAGATGTGAACTCTGTTTGACTAATGAAATTATTGATAGCATCATCTTCTGTTTGGTCTTTGAATTCAAGTGCTTCTTTTATAGTTAATGTAGATCTAATGTTATCAGTAAGATATGATACAGGGTGCTTATTAGTTCTGACTATTGTGATACTTGGTTGCGCAGGGGGATATAGCATTAAATTCTTGATATCTGCCCCTTGGTTATAATCATGATCCCTTGCCGACAGCCAATATAGGCATCAGCGGTAGCGAGCCAAGGTCTTCCTAGGATCAATGGATGTCCATCAAGTCGGGTTTTAGGATTTATTATCAGAAAATCAGTGGGATATTCCCAGGAGTCAACCGAGACCATAACATCATGTAGTATGCCTTCCGACCTAACCACAGACCGATCAGCTAATTCTAACAAAGTAGAGGTGGGTTCTACAGATGTAATGCCTAGCTTTTGGCAAGTAGCGGTTGTTAGGATATTGATTGCGGCTCCAAGATCAACTAAGGCATTGGGCAAGGTTTGACCATAAATTTGGACAGTTACTAGTGGGTTTCCTGGGTCTTCATATTTAATAGGTGTTTCCTTTCGTGATAATAAGTCAGATAAAGTTCTGACTACTTGAACTCTTGGATTATTTATTATATTCCTCCTTGGTCGTTTTATGCACAATTCTTTAATAGTTTTTGTGTATATGGGGATGCCCTGAATGGCTTGGAGGAATGGAATTTTTATGTACAAATTTTGCAATTCTCCCAGAATGTCAAAATCAAGTTGTTGTATCAGTCGAGGTATGACTAATCGTTCTGGGAACGGGGGAGAGGATGTGGTTGGTTGATTATGAGTTTGTTGTTTATTCACATCCTCTTCATGTAACAGATGTTATTTAGGTAACTGATCTTCAATCTGCACTGTTTTATTTCCCTCAGTTTGAATAATACACCCAGATCTTAGGTGAAGATCATTACAGTCCCTCAGATCGGGTCCTTCTTCTAGTGTTTCTAAGATTTGGAGAGATTGGACCGCCCTATTATTTGGATTGGGGTTGGGTTGGGCTGGGAGTTGCAGTCTCAGATTAGACTGGGGATTTTGCTGTAAAGCTGGCAGTGTAGGTTGAGGGAGAGGGACATTTCCTACTGGCTGATTTTTTGGTCTCTGTCAGTTATTCTGCCAGGCTGAACTTTGTGAAGTAGGGGAGTCCATTGTGGAGGATATGGGCTGTTTTGCCAATATGGTGGGGGATAAGGAGGATTCGACCAACCAGATTGGCTCATCTGATTTAGCCATGGATTAGTAGAAGGATACGACTGTGGTGACCAGTTTGGAAATGGGGGCTGAAATTGGCTTTGCCATGTATTATACTGTTGAGCATTATACTACGGATACTGAAAAGAAGAAGCTGGGTCTGAGAACATACCAGTTTGTCACGGCTGCCATTGACGACGCTGGTTGAGCATATACACCGCTTCTGGTTCTTCTTCTGCCTCCTTATATACTACTTTCAGTCCAGCTAGTGAGGGACATCTTTCCGTCGAATGATCCTTTGTGCAAATGGCGCATGCTTGGAATGCATCTAGTGGGCACTCCTTATGGCTATGCTTCTTCTTACATCTGGGGCAGAAGATAGCCAAGTTCTGTTCTGCCTCCATTTGCTTTTGCTTGGCCTGCAAAACATCCAATTGTGTAGTCAGTGTTCCTAGTATATCGGTTTTAAAATTTTCCAATAAATTTCCAATTTCAGCGCGCGTTACTCCTTCTGATGAGATTTTATTTTCTCTTACAAACCGATCATGTTCCGCTGGTTTGACTCGTGTACTGCCTCTCGAACTCCTGATGCATAAATCAATTATGTCAGCAAAATTTTCTTGATAAATATCCCCTTTTCCCATAATGTTTAATGTTTCAATCCATTGTTCTTTCATGCCTCTTATTAATTTTGTTTTCAACACATTATCGGGCAAGGGTAGTGATGCATAGGGAGATCTTTGCAAATTATACTGGAAACACTCCACATACTCTTCTAATGTTTCGCTTGGTCTAGCCACCATCTAGAATATTTCATCTTTTAGTTCTCTAGACCTGCAGTAATCTTGATATTTTTTTAGAAAAGATTCCTTCATTTGTTCCCAATTATTTATAACCCCACCACCTAATCCCATAAACCATCTTAAAGCAGCCCCTTTCAGGGTAGAGGGAAACAGTTTTAGTTTCTGGGGGTCAGTGGTGTAATCATATCCCCTGCATAGTACATCAAATTCAAATAAAAATGCATCCGGGTCTTCTGATGTAAGCCCGTGAAATGTAGGGATATGTTGAAGGGGAATTTCTTTCATGGGGGCATTTGCTGCAGAATCCACTATGGGGTATTGTAATGTAGAGGTTTGGGTGTTTGGCGGATTTTGAGCCATTGGGTCAAATATATGCCAATAACCTTCCGGAATATCTAGGAGGGTGTTCCTCAGTTGAGCGGGAACGACTTTGACAGGATTAGCTTTAATAGCACTTCCTCTATCTGGGAACTTTGTCTGAGGAGATTGGGTCGCTTCACTGGTAATTTTTTCCGCACTCCCTTTGTCTGGGCTACTCAATGGCTGAGTTATCCTAGGAGGAGACCTTGGTTCCTCAGTTTCCCCTGTTTCTCCTTCTCCTTCACAAAGATTACTAAAATTCCCTTCCTGCAATAGCTCTGGAGTAGAATTTTCAATTTCTTGAAAGTCCTGTTCGTCAGTTTGGCTATGCACCTCAGCGAAGGCTACAGATGGTGAACCTGTGGCCTGGAAGGAGCTGGTAGGCTGCTTGGAAATAATTTTCCTTGGTCCTACCGAGGGCTGAGATTTGGCTTTCTTATAGATTTCGTCTATGAAGGTCGTTCGACCAAGGGTCACCGGCCCCTTAGCTTTTTCTGGCTTTGGTAAAGGTTTGTAATTTTTCTCCAGCTTTTTCTGCTTAGTCATGCACTCAATTTAACCACTAAATCCTTCTTAAGCAGATGTCAGTAAATCTGCAGGGAAGCGGGCAAACGAGCAGGGCTTTTACATGCTCCGCACGTAGGTTCTTACCTTCCGTTTTCAAAACCCAATTCTCCCCTAGCAGGTTCATACACTACTCTGAAAAAAACAAATGGCTACACTCTTATCCCCTGAAACGGCGCCAAAATGTAGAGCTATAAAAAGAGTCTCTTTCACCTCTAGTTACCTCACATTAATATGTCAATCCGGGATCGTTTCGCTATTTCAAAGAGTGTCTCTATTTGAGGCTTAGCGTTTGTTAGAGTAATGCTCGTAGTACAGCTAATTAAAACTACAAAGGTAAGTTGGTGTGCATCTACACTTAACTATCCTCAAAAGACTAAATCACACACTAAGGTGTAAAGCAAAGAATCAGTCAAGGGTACGGTAGCAATAACCCATCCCTTTAGAAACTGATAGAAAGGAAATCGGAGGACAGATTAGAGATCTGGGAGCCTGGAGGCAGATGCCGATGCTCACTACAGCCTGGGACTCGTCCTTAGCAGACAGGAAATGGAACATCAGATAAAAGGAAATGAAATGAAACGGAAACTATAAGGCAATGCATTAGTCAAGGGTACGGTAGCGGTAACCCATCCCTTTGGAAACTGATGAAGAACAGATCAGAGGTCTGGGAGCCTGGAGGCAGATGCCGATGCTCGCTACAGCCGAGGATTGTTCTTGTCAAAAGCAAGTAAAGAAAACAGTAATGAAATAGGACAGCACTCTCAGAATAGAACAACAATTGAAAATGGAACAGCAATCCAAAATGGAATAGCAACTGAAAATGGAAAAGCAAGCAATTCAGAAATGGAATAGCAATCTAGAAATGGAACAACATCTAAGGAGATGATCATTAACTAAGTCCGACAAACTGTGGATCTATTCAATCTCGCCAATCCAAACATCAATCCTTCATCCTTAAAGATGTACACACATGGAACAGTATTGAAAACACAACGTATCCAGTTTGGCTCAGTTATCACTTCTAATTAGAAAGCATACGATTGCATCTGAAGATGGAACAATAATATTCAAGAAATCAACAAGCATATAAAATCAGAGCTTCCGCAACAAACTTTGTGATGTTTAAGGCACAATCGCATAGCGCAAGAACTCTGTTTTGTAACAACAATAATCCTGTAAAGATTATTCATACTTTACCAGCACTTAAAGGAACAACAACGTAATGCAGCGTCAATACGACACTTTCATTTGCAGGAATATTAGATGAATTAACACAACAGAGCATTTAACATCAATTGGATAAAACACGTCAGATTACCAGATTACGTTGATAAGCAAACCACACGAAAACCATGCATAATGATACAAGAGCAAGTGTCCTCTAGGGCCGGGCCCTTAGCGTCCAGGGGTACACCACTTAAAGTTGATCCAGGCTCAAAGATAAAAGAGTAACCAAGTATGTATTAATGCATGAAATAAAATTACAGCAAAGCAAGTCTTAACAGGACATAACGATCATAGTCTTGATCTGTTAAAAGAAATTACATAAGAACATCCCCCCCTCAGCTAAAAATTCTAACCCTTATATAAGGATGTCGACGGAGATATCTAGATGCAAAAATAGCTAATACAGCGATCCCTCAGGATCAACGATCTTGAGGGATACGCATAATCGTTAATCCTATGTTACTTCTTCTCTTTTCTGCTCCGAGCTGGTATCTCCGCTTCCTTACCTGGGTTGACCCGTTGTGATCTGGTTCGCATATGGTTTCCCGTTGGAGGGACAACAGTTACTTTATCTTTGTCTTTTCCTTTAGGATGGTCACTTCTCGTTTTTCCTCCCTCTTGTATATGAAAACGACAATCGTCAGCGTTCTATATTAATCTCACATGTCTAGTCATAATTCTTTATCATTTTCTAAATTCAAGATGTAAAAAGGTTTATATATCCTAATGAAAAGATACTGAAATAACCATCAAAACATACCTTCTTTGAGACTCCAGAGATGGATTTGTAGGCAACCTAGGGTTTGAAATTTTAAATAGCAAACCAACTTCAAAATCATGAACTGAATGTCGGGAGGATAGTTCAAAGAGTGCACTTACTTGTTTAGAAGGTCTAAGTGGCAAAAAATAAATTTGGATGATTGATAGGGTGGTTTTGGTGCTTGCTGGGCCTATGCGCAGTGCCTTGTACAGGTGCGCAACGCCATGTAAAATTGCACTGTCAAACAGGCCCTATGCGCAACACTCCATCCATATGCAGAGTGCCCTAGCTATATGCGTAGCGCTTTTTTTAGGATTTCCTGGTGTCCAAATTAAGCCCATGATAGCTTGTTGGAAAGATCTCTCTCTTGGCTACATAATGGACCTATCAATAACTAAAAATGATCAATTACAACCCCTGAAAAGTCAATTCTCCCAATCCTGGTCAAAAAGTGCAGAATGAGGGTACAAAAATGAAGAGTGTTGTTACAGGAAACTTTTGGAGGTCTTCCCAAACTCCAAATTAAGCCCATGATAGTTCAATGGAAATATATTCCAGTCTAGTTGTCATTGGACTTATCAAGAAAGTCATTTGGAAATTCCAGCTAGAAAAAAAATTGATTTTCCCAAATTCATTGTATAAGTGTAGCAACTCTCTTGTAGCCACCGTATTTTTGACATTTCTCTAAAACCATGACACCTGCGTAAAAATAGAAGGAAGATTTTCATCCTTGGACAAAAATCTCTATCATGTTTGCCAAATTCACCCCTGTTTTGTCTAAAACATAGTTTGAAGAAAAACTGACCCTATGTGTGGCAAATGATTTGTCCCTTGGAATGACTTATTGAAAAATGATGGAGACATGATTTGTATGAGTTAGAATGGCCTCATACTTGCTGAAATGACCTCCCTTATGCCTCTATACTCAGATGTCTCTGATTCCATAGCCAACCCTAGCTCAATGGGTGAGGAAATTAGGGTTTAGTGCTTGTGGAAAATGATGATTTGGACACCCTTGGGAAAAGACAACTCCCTTTGGCATGCACTTAACCCTTTGAAACTTTACCCTTTCACTGATCCAGGTGGATATTGGTGGCCACCCGCTAATTCGACTTGGATCCCCTCTAGTGCTTCGTGCAGTTTTTTTCAGTTTCCTTAATTATAGCACAATTTACTATTTTTAGCATTTTTTCGGGTCCTAAACTTCCGGAGCCGTTTTGAGGCCCTAAACGACGTTTTTTGGGAAATCTACCGCCAGCAACTTATCTGTCTAAAAATCGTCTTTTTCGTCGTAGTCCTCAGAGAGATCTTTCCAACGGGCTATCATGCGCGTCAAACGGAGATAAGACGACCAATTCGCGACCCAGGGAAGTTGATGTACCACTTAACCCAAAAACAAGGCCCACAATTGGCGTTTCATCTTCCAGGGTTAGGTTTTGGAATGTGAAGGGTTTTTTCCATTATTTCTCAACAATAAATAGGCCTTCGAGCCTCATTGTAAACACAGTTCAGAGGCATGTAGCCCCACATCTCTTCTCAGAGATAAGATGCCATCGCCCTAGCTGGTTTATTTCCATTTCTGGTTGTAAGCATATTTCAGTATTTTCCATTAATGAAATGAAGTATTATTTCCGCTGCATCTTTGTGTATATGGTTATCTCTGCAATTTGTTGCGTTCCTATTTAAGTCTGGATCATTCACTTGACTATTTCCTTTGACAAATTGATCTTTTGATGGTCTGGCATCTTTGGAACACTGAGTTAGAAGCTTGGGATGGTGAATTTATTACATTTGAAAGACATAAAATTACATAATGAAATAAGCATTTCTCTTTACAAATCATCTTCACATGGTGAAGGGATGTTATTTGATCACCCTTTACTTGCTGGTCTTATGCAATGGAATGGAACCTTGGCAACCCTAATGACCTAATGAAACCTTGAAAAACCCTAAAATACCTAATGAAACCTTGGAAAACCCTAAAAGACCTAATGAGACCTTGAAGGACTGAATTTCAAGATGACATAATGACCTCATGACTGATACAAATGGCATGATAAAAAAAATTTATGGGATGATGTACAGTCAACAAGATATGAAACTATGCCAGCAAGTAATCACATTTAGGGAAAAATGATGTTTCTGGACTAGGACTACCATCAGTGACTATTTTTTTTGCATGACCTAGTGGAATGATAAAAAAATTATGTGTGGGACACCTAAAATGAATATGTAAAGAGCAATTTTGATCACTGATGGAAGTATGCAAACACCGACTCTAACATTGGCTCCATTGGGGATGGTAGCTCCTTGGAGGTGCCAAGAACATCGTAGACCAAGTAGCCTTATCCATTGGGAATGGAGTCAATCTGAAATACATGACTGAATGCTGATGACTCAAAGACACAAACTGACTTTTACTAAACTAAAAACTGACTCAATACTAAAACACGACTGACAAATTGGAAAAGATGCTCAAAATGGATCTTATTCAATAAAACCTACTCTAATTGTTCCATTCATCGCCTAATCAAGTGAAATGAAACAACCAATGCAACCAAGTAAGCATTTTGGCTGTTGTTTGAATTCTCGGCAAGTGCTTGTTTATGAGCAAGAAAAGAGAACTACTAAAAGGCAAATCCCATGAAAATTTGTCAACAAATTGAATCTTGATGAAATTGCAAAGCACAAGCCCACCTGCTGACCTCAAGAATGCTGCCAAAGTATCTTCATAGGAATACATATTGATTTCCAGCCCATCTATGTTTTCGAAACTTACAAATGACTAATTTTTCTTGATGATCAAAAACAAAACAAAAAACCTCTTCATTACTCTCCTGATATGACTGCAAATATTGGTATGAGCTTTGTAATGAAACTCCTATTGAACAAGACAATGAAGTCGGGTGTCGGATCAAGTTTATATCAACATTCTTTTCAGGTCCATAGTTAGCTAATGGAGAAGGACTTTTACTATAGATATCATCCAACACATTAGCTATTAGGTCATGAAAAACTTGCAAAGATAGTTGCAACCTATTTTGCGTCAGTTTTAATGAGACTACATGACACTCTATAGGCTACACATCCTTTGCTTTAGAGATATTATGAAATTTTTTCTTTAAAAATTGAAATGTTTCAAAACATAGTGGTATAGAGTCCTCTTGCATCATTTTATCATATGTTTCAGCTTCCAAGCCTTCATCTGCAATTCGAAATTCAATGGAACTCGGTGGCTACAAATCTAGATCTAGGGAGGCTTCTATGTCACAAATTATTTCCTCGACCAATTCATGAGAAGGTTTATCCTTTATAGTGTTGACCACTCGCTTATCTGCTTGCTTATAGTTTTCTCTTATTTTTGCAAATGAGGAGAAGCACAAGGGTAAGGAGCTCTGATAAAAAATTTGATTATCCTCTTGATTGTCAAGATCAAAACTCAATGAGTGCTGATTTCTGGTCACATCAAAGTTACCTCTCATGAACTGAAATGAAGTAAAATAAAGAGGAAAATATTATTCACTTACTTCCAAATTTTCTGCACTTTCCTCATCACTGTCATAGCTGATATGCTTCAGCTAATTACTGTATTCGAGTTGCTGAAACTGAACTTCCTCCTCCCGCAAACAGCTGTTGATTGCTCTACAAGATTAGCTTCTGTTTGGAGAACATAATAATTGTCGAACTGATCAAACTTTGGCAAATCATCAATATAAGTAATGTCACCAATCATACACATCATATTATCAGATTATTTCTCCTCAAATTGATCTACAAATCCATTTTCAAATCTATGGTAGCTAGGATTAGCAAAAAAAATTTAGGGCTAGCAATCTTTTATTTTTCTGGGACAGGTGGGTCATGGTGATCTTGAATAGAAAATTCATCTCTCGAGGTGATTCTTTGCATCATTTCTTCCATTTTACTTACCAAAATTTTGAGCTTTACCTCTGAAGATTTTAGGTGCTCTATAATTTTCTCCCTCTCTTCTTCCTTCAACTTTTCCGTTCTGATCAACAGATTAGCCTCTACATCTATTGCATTGTTTTGCATCTCTTCAAGTGTTGCGAGGTTCCTTTCCCTCAGCTGAAACTCCATTTCCAGATCAAAGGCATCTGGGTAGTGCAAGAGAGCGGATCCAGGAGGAGGCCTTATATTAGCAAGCATCAAAAAATAGACTTGGTTAAACCTGGAAGAAAATTGTTGTACTATCTCCCTTGGCAATCTTTTCAGTTGGTTATACTCTTCTAGAATCATGAAAGGGTTTTGTTTGACCACCCACTTGTCGAGAAAAACTTTGATGAACTGCTGGAAATCTGAGATGCTTACATCAGGAAGGTTTTTGAACCAACTCTTGACTTTTCATTGCAAAGAAAAAATGAATAGCCTGATACTGAAATCCTCTTTGTTGACTTCAAAAAGGTCGAGGAAAGTCTCAAAATTCTACATATGTCTCTCAACAGTGATATTGTCATATTCACCATCAAACCTCGGCAGGTATATGTTATGAAACGAGCTCACAAAAAGATAGAAAAGATAGACCAACACCTTAGAATTCAGCCTATTCGAGGGGGCACCCTCCTTTACATTACACAAATGAATAATTCTTGGATGATACAAATGACAATACCTCCTTTCTATATATAGGATTCTAAGGGGTCATAATATAATCAGAGACGACATAACAATAATAATGTAAGGGCACAATAATAACAATAGTGGGCTTCTATGGGGCACAATAATAACAATATGGAGACTACATGGGTACAACGATATAATAAGGGGGTTGTACTAATAACAATAAGGGGTTACACTAGTAGTATAGGGGCCTAACATGCCCCTCTCCTTCAAAAAGTGTTGTCCTCAACGCTTGAGTAGTTCTTGATGCTTCTATAGAAAATTCTTATCCTCCCATGTGGAATCTTCAACGGGTAAGTTCTTCCACTTGATGAGATACTCTAAAATTGATTGATTTAGTAGCTGTCGGGTTCTTGTTTCTGTGACTTCTCTAGGTTCCAATATGATTTTTCCTTCCTCTTCAAGTTCTGGCAATATTGTTTGAATTGGGATCTTCTGCAACTTTTGAATGAGTGGCCACACTTCTTCGTCCTTCTTCCATTCATCCCTTGCTTCATTTATCCAATCTGGTTGGATAATAGAATTAGTACAAAACAATGCTTCCACATCCTCATCATTTCTTGAGAGTGCATATGCAACAAAATTTTCCATCCCTTTTCTATAGATGAGGTCAAAGTCATAACCCAACATATTTGTGACCCATTTTTTTTGTTGTTCTAAAGATAATATTTGTTCTAAAAAGTATTTAAGACTATCATGATCCATTTTTACCTTGAAGTGTCTTCCCATTGGGTAAGGTCACCATTTCTTAAGTGCATGTAGTATTGCCAACATTTCCTTCTCATAAATAGCTTGCTTGAGATGTAGCCATAAAAATACCCAATCACCTACGTCAAAACATTTTTCACTGTGATGTTGATCTACCTGTTGTTTCATTTGATTCTGCACCAAAGTGGTGTTATCCTTTAAAAGTTGGACAACTTGTTGTTGATGATCGATGTGATCTTTCATTGCTTGAACCTTTTTCTTCTTGATATGTCCTTCTATGTTTAGAGTTTGAGGAGTGGTAATTTCTTCCAATGATGTACAAGATATGGTCAGATTCATTTCTTGATGCTCAATGTGAGCTTTCACTTCTTGAACAATTTTCTTCTTGATATGTCCTTCTATCTTGATAGTTTGAGGAGTGGTAATTCTGGCCAATGCATTACAAGATATGGTTGGATTCATTTCTTCTTTCTCGGTGTGATGTTTCACTTCTTGAACCATTTTCTTCTTGATATGTTCTTCTATCTTGAAAGTTTGAGGAGTGGTAATTCTTGCCAATGCTTTACAAGATATGGTCGGATTCATTTCTTCTTTCTCTAGGGTTGGTTCCTACTGTATATCCTCTTCTTTTGATGTTTCTTGATCCTTTTCTTCCTCCTCTTCATAATATATGTAAAATAATTTCTTCTCAGCACACTTATGACCTCTAGAGCATTTTCTGTCACAATTGTAACAAATCCCTTTTTCTCTTTTTTCTTCCAATTGTTGTGGTGTCACCCTTGTAGGTTGTGGAAGGCTAGGAGAAACAACACTTCCATTTTTATAGTTGTGAGGGGTAGAATTCCTTATTTCTATAGTTTTGTTTTCCACTTTTCCTGCCAACCCGAATGCCTTTTCCAATGAATCAGGTTCCCAAAGACGAACCTCATGTTGAATGTTATCCTTTAAAGTCCCTATGGAGACATCAATCCTCTACTTCTCTAGAATATCATTTTCCCTTA
>APFE030120536.1:90443-103789 GCA_000404065.3 Pinus taeda | reverse complement strand
ATATTCAATTTTTGAAAGTCCTCAATGTGCTTTGCCATTGAACACTTTTGTTTGAGATTTATCAATTGGCTAAAGAAGATGTTTCTCTTTGTATCATCATAATGTGCTATCATTTCCTCTATGAAAATTGACCATGTGACAAGTGGTTTACGAGAACAAAGCCCTTTATACCATAAAAATTGATTTGGCTCTAAATAATTAGATGCAATACATACCTTTTGTAACAGTGGTACACCATATAGATCAAAATATTTCTCCATCTGTAGTATCCAATTTACTGGATCCTTGCCATCAAAATTCCTCATCTCACTTTTTCTTGATTTTAGGAGCTCGATCTTGAAACGACTATAACTCTGTAATTTTGGATTTTTCAGTTCTAAAATCGCAACCTACAGTATTCCTCTGAGTCCTCTTTCTAAGCCCGCAAGTCTGATTAGAATTTGATTCTCCAAGAAAGAGTTATGCCCAATCTCCTAAGATGACGTGATTATAAAATTTTTCAGGAGAGCGAACTTGTACGATGTGCCACGTGTCACTGTTTCAACCTTCGGATTTGAAAAATTTTCACAAAAATTTTTCAGAGAGAAAGTTATGGCGATTTTCCCATGGTCACCTGTTTGGAATGTAATTCGGAAGTCTGCAAAAGGCCAACTTCCTCAGATCATATCTCCTCAAATATAGTGTGAAAAGATCTGAAATTCGGACCCGAGGTTTAGAACGATTTCAATCCAATTGGGTTTTTGTTTTAGCATATGAAACTTTGCAGAAAAAAATTATAGCACAAATGACACGATGACTTGTTTGGAGCAGCGAAACCCTAGAATCCAAAGCTTTGATACCAAATGTTATGAAACCAGCTCACAAAAAGATAGAAAAGATAGATCAATGCCTTAGAATTCATCCTATTCGAGGGGTAAACCTCCTTTACATTACACAAATGAAAAATTCTTGGATGATACAAATGACAAGACCTCCTTTCTATACATAGGAGTCTAAGGGGTCATAATATAATCAAATCCAACATAACAATAATACTGTAAGGGCACAATAATAACAATAGTGGGCATCTATGGGGTACAATAGTTACAACATGGAGACTACATGGGTACAACAATATAATAAGGGGGTTGTACTAATAACAATAAGGGGTTATGATCAATAATTTGATCGATATAATCGAATCCTATAATTGGGAGAGCTCTGCCGGTCGACTGCTAGGGTTTATGTCATCACTGAAATGGCGCAGAGTGGCCTGTTCGAACAATCCACCAAGGACCTGACCTCCTGCTGCATACGACAGAGCAGCCAGGGGCACGGAAGCGAAGAACATGGAACCCCCACAGGGGGGAGCGTAGCCGCTCTCCCCTAAAACTACTAACATGCAGCCAGAGAAGGACGCGACCATCATCTTCGGATCTGTAGATGAGGAAGCGCTCAAAGCAGAGAATGTGCAGAAGAACAAGAAAACAGGGATGAATCAGCAATCAAACACGACAGATGACAACCATGGAAGGACTGACAGCGCAGAGGATAGACCAAAAATAACCTCCAATACCTGCAAGCCCATTGCAGCTGAGAGGCCAAGAATAGAGTTACCAGGATAGAAGATTGATGAACGAATCTAGTACATGAGGGATCATGCCCAACAGAGAAAGTGCTACGGGGCTGGATAGCGGCAAAATGGAAACCCAAGGGACACGTGACTCTGCGACTGGGCCCAAAAGGGTTCTTCACAACAATCTTCCTCTGCTTGGAAGACAAGTATAGAATCATGGATGAAGGTCCTTACTTCTTCAACTCAGTAGGATTATATCTAAGAGACTGGGTAGCTAGATTCAACCTGGATAAAGAAGACCTGACTTGGGATCCGGTTTGGATGCGAATGTACTCTCTCCTAGAGGAATATTGGGAGGAAAGCCTGCTCAAAGACATAGGAAACGGCCTGGGGGAATACATAAAGGCTGCCAAAGAAACAAAGCTTCAGCGATACACCTCATACGCCTGAATCTGTGTCTTCATGCGCCTGTACCAAGCCCTGCTGGATTCGGTAAGTCTTGCTCACTATGATCATGAATGGATTCAGCCCTTAGACTATGAACATGTACCTTTCCGGTGCCGGAAATGTCACGCCCATGGACATTTTTTTCGAGACTGCCCGTTAAATGCCATGAATAGCAATGCAGATCCCCCAACCCCCCCTCCCAAGATGGCTTCACCAAAGCTCCAAGCCGGAAGCGTTCACATAAAAAGCCCCAGGCTGGAAAAAAGCCCATGCCCAATTCTGCTGGAACCCCCTCAACCAGTAATAGCTTTGAGATATTAGCCCAAGCCTCTGAAGATCCAGATCCAAACCATAAGATCTCTCAGCCTCTCAATGATGTTCCTCCCCACCTTCCTCCCTCGGATCTTCCCCCTCAGTCCCAACCTCTAAAGGACGTTGAAGCCGAACCCGCCATCACCCATAAAAAGCTAAAAGAGAAAACACACGATATGGATGTGGATAGCATAACAGATTAATCCCAGAGCTTGGATCCATCCATAGCTGATGGCAGTCAGGTGCAACAAATGGATGAGGAACCCGAAAGCATAGATCTGGAAGGACTAAACATCCTCCAACTGGAAATGGCATGTAAAAAAAGGGACAACGACATAATGCAGAGCTCCAGCTAAGTAAGCTGGAAGTGGTAATTTCAAAAGCATACCAGCAAAGACAACTTGGCATACAGCCAGGAAGCCATTGGGATGGAGGGCTCAAAACAAAAGATTTCAAAAAAAGAGGATGGAAAACAGAGCTCCAGCGAACTATAGAAGTTGGGAAAATCCTGGTAGATTCAGGCAGGTATGCAAAGCTGACGAAGTATTACAAACCATCCACAAATCTTGAATAATGAAGCTCATCTCATGGAATTTAAGGGGGCTAAACGGCCCTGGAAAACTTAGAATCCTAAAAAACATGATAAAGATGGAAAAGCCAAAAATTTGTTTCCTCCAAGAAACTAAATGTAACAGTGACACTTTAGAGAAAATCCTCTCTAAAGCTTGGATAGGTTTTTAAACAGTAGCGGTGGACGCCTCAGGAGCCTCGGGAGGGCTTGCCATAGCTTGGGATGCGAAAGTGCTATCCCTCACAGGCATTCATGCTTCTCACCACTTCATACAAGACAACTTTCATCTTCTGGGTACCAATATGCACGGGCTCCTCTCCAATGTCTATTTCCCACAGGATGCAAGGAAAAAGGCTGAACTTCTCCATACTATAGAAACCTTGAACAGCCATAGAACACACCCATTATGGATCGCAGGAGGAGACTACAACATGATCACCAAACTGGAGGAAAAGCTGGGTGGAAGAAACAGACTGGACTAGGAAACGAATAGATTCAAAGACTTCATCAACAATGCCTCTCTCATTGACTTGCAATTCTGCAATGGTAAATATACCTGGAGCAATAGAAGAACTGGAAAACACCAAATAGCTTCTAAACTTGACAGATTCCTGGTGTCAGACAACTGGAGTCGGATAGGAGGAGATATCACGGCAGCAATCCTTCCCCACTCAGGATTGGATCATTGGTCGATCTCCCTTCAGTGGCAACGTCTAAGTAATGTCACAGGGCGACCTTTTCGCTTTGAAGGATTCTGGCTCACCCACCCAGATTTCAAGGACTTCGTCCAATCCACATGGAAAGCCTTTACACCAGCAGAAGGATCCAAAATGTATCAATTCCAATAGAAATTAAAAAATCTCGAGTATCACTTAAAACGTTGGAATGTGGAGATCTTTGGCAACATCTTCAAAGAGCAACAGAACCTAATGAAAAGCTTGGCCAACCTTCACCAAAGAATAACCACAGAAGGTCACACCGCAAACACACTAGCGGAAGAGCAAAGCATTCACACACAGCTCGAAGAAAGACGGAAGCAGGAAGAGATACTATGGAAGCAGAAATATCGAATCAGATGGCTAAAAGAGGGAGAGCAGAATACCAAGTTCTTTCACAGAACAACAGTGCAACGTAGAATGCACAACAACATTCCCTTCCTCCAAAACCAAGATGGAACTAGAATCGAACAGCATGAGGAAATTGAGAAGGAATTTCTAACACACTTTAAGGAAGTTCACCAAGAGCAGAACATGGACAGGGGACCAGCAATTGACAGAATTATCCAACATGTGCCAAAACTCATAACTGAGGAGCACAATGAACTACTCCTAAAACCTATCTCAACACAGGAGGTGGATACAACTATGTCTCAACTTAAAGAGGGCAAAGCTCCAGGCCCAGATGGCTTCACCAGAACTTTTTTTCACTCTTTCTGGGACATGATCAATCACGAGGTCTGGGAGGTGTTGGAGGAATCAAGAGCTCTTCACTGGCTGCTACTGTCTCTCAACTCTACTTTCCTAGCATTAATCCCAAAAGAAGAGGAGTCTACTGCGCCAGATAAATTTAGACCGATTGCTCTATGCAATGTCATTTATAAAGTGATCTCTAAAGTAATAACCAATAGACTGAAACCTCTTCTCCCTATACTTATCTCTCCTGAACAGTTGGGTTATGTTGAAGGTAGACAGATTTTGGATGGTATAATCCTCACGCACGAGATCATCCACTCTCTCAAGAGAACTTGACAGCCAGGTATGATTCTAAAATTGGATATTTCCAAGGCTTTTGACAAACTCAGCTGGACCTATATACAAAAAATGCTCACTGCTTTTGGCTTGTCCCACATGTGGGTTCGATGGATTATGAGTCTCCTATCTTCCTCCTTTTTCTCCATTCTTGTCAATGGCTTCCCGTCGCAACCCTTCAGACCCTCTCGGGGAATTAGGCAGGGCGATCCCCTCTCCCCCTTTCTTTTCATCCTAATGGCTGAAGGTCTCGGTCGCCTCATCAAGCACTCCCACAACTCTCAGCAGCTCAAAGGTCTTTCCATTCACAGCTCCCCTGCAATAACTCACCAGCAGTTTCTTGATGACAACATGCTCTTCGGCTACCCCTCTGTACAGGAAGCCTCTCGATTCAAATCCCTGCTCAATTATTTCTCTGAGGCCTCAGGCAAAAATATCAACAAGTCTAAATCGCAAATCTTCTTCTTTCATACTCAGCCAGTGGTCAAGCTTGCCATTGCTAGAATCCTGGGCTTCCCCATTGCTTCTCTTCCCTCCAACTATCTTGGCGCCCCCCCACAGCCTCAGCAATTAAGCACTCCGCCTCGCGAAGGCTCCTGGAAAAGCTTGAAATGCGTTTCAACCTCTGGACATATAGATCCCTGAACATTGTCAGTCGAGTGGTGCTCATAAAAGCAGTACTATAGGCAATGCCGCTTTATCTGTTCTCAATCTTGGCTGCCCCCAAATGGGTCCTGAAACGACTGAAAGACTTAAAAAGGGGTTTCCTCTGGGGAAATACATCTACCAATCGTAAATGGGCACTGGTAAAATGGACCATTGTCTGCACAACCAAGGAAAAAGGAGGTATTGGACTGAGAGACCCTAATCACAGCAATGTAATCATGAGTGCTAAAATATGGTGGCAATGGCTCTCCTCACCGGGAAAACCTTGGGCTATCATCTGGACCGCTAAGTATGCCAACAGCAGGCCACAGGAGGAACTCATAAGATACATTCCCAACATCCAGGGCTCGTTGATATGGAACACGGCTAGACAACACTTTCAGTTGATTCAGCAGCACAGTTTTTGGGAAGTTCGAAATGGCCGAACTGCTAGATTCTGGACGGACGCCTGGAACCAAATGCCAAAGCTAAATGGACTCCTACATATCCCTCCCAATTATACCGATGTGGCCCAACAACAGAACAAAATATGGGAGTATTGGGAACAGGAACAAGAGCAAGGATACCGACAGTGGAAACAAGGTATCCAGCTTACCAGGAATGAGCCCTATCCTTTCACAGCCGAATTGGAAAAAGAGCTAAGACGAAGAAGCATCAGATACTCAGAGGACAGAGACATTTTGCGATGGGGCTAGAGGCCTAGAGGGGCATTCACTACTGCAGAGGCCTACAAAATAGTAAGCACAGACCCCACCCCGTCAAATGCAATATGGTCCAAAATTTGGAGGTTTGATTCTTGGCCAAAAGTTTCTCTCTTTTTATGGCTGGTTGGACACAAAAGAATTCTAACATGGGAGAAACTCCGGAGAAGAAACTATCATGGCCCCTCTATGTGTGTAAACTACAAAGCTCAAGAGGAAACTACTCAACACCTTCTGGATGACTGTCCCTTAGCCAACCAAATATGGGAAAAGGCAAGTTTCAGGAGTCAAAGAAGGTGCAGGCTTCAAAATGACATAACAAACACACTAAGACATTGGCCAATGCATCCATACAAATGTGAACTTCTCAATCACCTATGGCGTTTACTTCCTGGATTGCTTCTATGGAATGTATGGAAAGAACGAAACAAAAGGATATTCAAAGATCAATACTCTTTGATTGATGTTATCTGGCGAAAGGTCTGTGGGAATCTAGAAGAAACCTTGAAGCTTAGATCATGGAACAAGGAAGATCTTCCAACTCAAGACAACGAGAAAACCATATGGGAAAACTGGAACTTACAACTTCCCAAGCAGTCCTACAATACAACACAACACAAAAGCAACAGAACAGGCCAGATCTCTTGGACAGCCCCATCTGAGCATTCCTTCAAACTCAATTTTGATGGGGCCTCAAAAGGCAATCCTGGGAAAGTGGGCTTCGGTGGAGTAATTAGAGACCATGAAGGCAAGCCTCTACAGATTTATTATGGAAATATTGGATGGGACACAAATAACTCGGTTGAGTTGGAAGGTCTCTGGCAAGGACTCATTCTTTCTCGGCAAAACAACTTCAGCCCCCTGGAGGTAGAAGGAGACTCCCAAATCCTGATCAACATGGCTAAGCACCTCCTGAATGGCTCACATGCAAAGAAAATTGCCACGAGTTGGAGGCTGGAAGCAAGACTGGAAGCATTGGAGCAAGAATTATCTAACAACAAAGCCATCACCTTCAATCACACAAGAAGAGAAGGCAACAAAGTAGCTGATTTCTTGGCCGACATTGGCGTGGAAAGCGAGCTCACCCTACAGGCAGGAACTCTAGATATTCTAAAGAATCATGCACAAGCTCAGGAATGCAATCACCTGGTTCAAAATGATGCCAACCCCTCGGATGTGGGTGCCAGCTAGTCATAGGCAGGTGATGGGACAGGGGTCTCATGGTGGCCACATGCCGACCATGCGCCATGGTGACTTGGAAGGCGGTGGAGCAAGCCGATCCCGGAAGGTGGTTTTAATAGCCACAGAACGGCAGCTTGGGTGCATTTACGCCCCGGCCTCACTTGACTGCACTGCTCGGATCGGCTCTTATATGGATTTGATGGCCACCTTAATGGCGGACGACCACCGAGGAAGAACACGGAGCTTTATAAACAGAGGCCCCCCCAGCATCCCTGTCCACACTTGGCCTGATTCCGGAGTTCTTGGTCAGTTGCTGGTCCTGGTTAATTTGGGACCTGCTCTGCTCTGTTCTTGCCTAGGCCTGCTAGTCCAGGTTGTTTATACTCTGCATTACCCTGTTAACATGGTTCGTGAGCGCCAGAGGTTGCTGAGCCATCGCGGCACCAGTAGAGGAGGGAACTTGCGGCGCCCGGCTGATGAGGAGACCCGTCCACCTTGCCACTTTCCTCATTGTCATTGTTTCTGCCATTGCCCAAGCTCTGCAACCGCCAATCCTATCCGACCTTGCCAAATTATGGAGGCGAGCTCTCCTGGGGCCTCGTCTGCTCCCTTCTTTGGCTCTGTTATCTTCTCCTTTGATAGCCACCTGAACCGCTCGCGCATCAATGCCCACATCTCCATTCTGTTCATCGACGAAGCTGTGGACGAAGGCAGCTCCAGTGCACCGCCTGAGTCTGTTCCTCCGAGGGACGAGGCCCAAGAAGCTAAATTGGCCCAGGCAGACAAAGGGAAAGATGTAGATTTTCCCAACCCTCAGCTGGAAAGAAACCAACAGCAACATGTAGTGGTCGTGGAAACTGAGAGCAAGGTGTAGGACGAGGAGGAATACGGACCTTGTCCAATTGTGGAGGAGGAGCCGGAGGAATAGCTCGCCGCTTCGTCTTAGGTTTTGCTGCTCGGAGGTGGTTCTGGTTCACTGTCTCTTCGGTCAGGTCTCTCTTTCCATCTGTCTCTGGTTGTCTACGTGTCATCATGTCTATTTATATCAACTTGTCTCAAAGGTATTCTGCCAACGCTGAGCAGAAGAGTTGGTTATTTTTTGGGTTCGGTCCTCTGTTCTGGGGCTAGGCAAGAATGTTAGTTTGGTTCTCCCCTGCGAGGGAATTTTTTGGGTCATATGGGTCTGGTCCTCTGTTTTGGCGGCTGGCAAGAATGTCAGTTAGGTACTCCCCTACGTGGGAATTTTCTAGGTCTCAAACGCATGCAACAGGCAGTCTTTCTCCTGGCTACACCTGGCTGTTCCATTCTACCATCATCTCTGGCAGATGGATTTCTCAGTCAACTCGAATGTAAAAGTATTTTGGCTTCATGTACATAATAGAATAGTTTAATTAAGAAAAAAAAAATAACAATAAGGGGTTACACTTGTATATAGGGGCCTAGCAGTATAGGTAATGATTTTCAGGGAAAGCATGGAGTATAGGAGGTAAGATGATTGGTTTTTATCGATCTGGAATTTCACAAGGTGTAGGAGTATGTACAGAAGCTGTAGAATCAGTCTTGATCTCTTTAGGCTCATCAAGTTGAAGATGGTCATCATAAGATTCAAGATAAGGGTATTGATCGAGATCAAAGGTGTACAAAGAATTTGTTTTCAAAATATTTAAAGGGAATGAATCACATGCAGGTCTAGGATATTTTCTCAAATACAGTATACTCTGTAAAACCTTTTTGACATTCTCGAGAAAAGAGAAAAAATAATTGATGACAAAGAACATAATGTCTTGGATGAAATTCCAACTTGAATACCTGATCTTTCCGTATTGTCCTTTCATGTTTCTGTTGGTCGGGTTCATCCTCCAGTGGAGTCTTTGGATATGATCTTGAAACTGATTTGGAGTCACCGGGTGAATAATTTCAGCCTTCCTATGTCTAATCGTTGTCCACCATCAACAATCAGATTTAGATATGAAATTTGATGATATTTCCCAGGGAATACAAAACCTTTCACTCGTTCCCCAGTATGGTCGCCACTAGGTTATCACCTGGATTGAACCTCAAGCTGAAGGAAGGCAATGCCAGGGTAACCACAAACCACGCTTATCCAAGTGGCTATCCCTACTAGGCCAGGAGAGGGCTCTCTTCGTAAAGATCTCAGCCAAGATGACTGGATCAAGGAAATGATACTAGGTAAGGTATAGTAGCACAAGGTTTAAATTGATTTTGAAAGGTTTTGTTGGATCAGGAGGAGCGAAATAGTTAGGGCAAGGAAATTAGGTCAAAATTGCAGGGTGTTCAATGGGGAAAGTTAGGCACAAGGCTCAGCACTCTAGGGTTTGATGGGTGAGGTGATGCAAGACAGATGACGAGCTAGAAAGAGCATGTAAGCAACATGGATTCTTCCTAAACTGAAGAAAACATAGACTGTGAAATGTCTACCCAAAAATAGAGCATAGAAGTTATGGATTCTACCTTTCAGACATGTATACATTCACATAAAGAGCATGAAAAGATGAAATTGAGTCAACAATAAATTTTAACACATGAAAAAAATAAGGAAAACTGAACTAAGCATCATACCACATGGATCCCAAAGAAATAGCTGTAATTTTTCATTAATCTCCTGCTAAAAATGATACAAAATGATGTCTACTCAAAGCATAAGTATCTAGCTGAGTCCAACCCATTACAATGATGAAGAAGAAGAAGATATAGACATTGATTCAACCCCTGTTGGGAATAATACTGAGAGGGGGGGTGAATCAGTATTATCAAGTCACTTATTTTCTTTTTCAAACCCAGATCATATACGCTACTTCAGTTAGATAAAACCGCATATATACGCAACCACAGAGAAGGAAACCCGCGTATATATGCAACTACAGAGAAGGAAACCCGTGTATGCAATGCAGACTTATAATTTAGTTTATCTTACAGATGTTGATCATTAATCTGTGTATCAGAATCAAATAAATAGTAACCAGAAACAGTAAAACAGAGTTGAAGACAATCACACACAAGAACACAAGATATAAGGTGGAAACACAATGTGGGTGAAAACCACCTACTGCAATTCGTCTCTATCTTCTTTTAATTAGAAACTTCTTTTTACAATGTACTAGTGCAGTCCTTTACCAGTACGCAGGTTGCAACCTGCAGAGAGCTACAACCCTCTCTCTCATTCTCCAGCTTCTCCTGGAAGGGCGCTACAACTCCCTTAGCTCTTGCACTAGCCAAGATACTAGTACGTAGGTACTGGCCTATAGAAGGCTACAACCTTCTCTTTCTTCCAGGGACCACGTTTCATAAATTTTCAGACTGGATCCATGAACATCAATCAATCATCAAGAAATTCTGCATCAAACAATCTCCTTTTCACCAATTAGAACTGAATCAAGTAGATACTTCTCTGACAGTTGTACCCAAAACATAGTAACAGTAATCACACACCAAATTCTAAACCCAGAACACTACAACAATAAACAGAAGCAGCTACAACCCAACTAAGAGATGTACGCTACTTCAATAACCTGAAACCTGCGTGCATACGCTTCTGTTTTTGGACCAACCTGCGTATACGCTGTTTATATTCACTAAACCAACGTGTATACGCGCCTTCGCTTCACTGAACCTGCATACAGATCTACAAAGGATAATTCACTCTTTCAATTATTCAGACACTAATTAACCCAGATTATCAGATTTATAGATTAAGCATGCGCCACATATAACAGATCAAAATCATACAAAGATACTACCATTCAAGCCTTAAGATTATGACCCATCAATAGAACTTATCCTTCTCTTTGCACTAAGGTTCCTCCTTCATTCAGATCCAGATCTGCACCATAACCCCAATCACCAATATTTCAGATCTAGCACTTATTAGATATTCAATTAATTCATATGATCCTTTGCCAAATGATCTCCTTCCTCTTTTATATTCTTAGGCCTTTCACAATACCACGGTCCAAAACCATAATAAAACAATACCATGGACCCAATACTTGGGATCAACACTTCTGACGAGACACCATGGTCCAAAACCATAGGTTCAAATACCAAGGACCAAAAATAAGATCTCCAACATATACGCGCTTTTCCTTGTGTGAAAGTGTGTGTATACGCATACGCGCCTTTGAAACGTCTAACCTGCGTATATACGCATCTTCGTCTAGGTGAACCTGCGTATATGTCTTTTCCTTCATTCTGAGAGCCTGAACTGAGATCTGTCCCTAGAGTGAGTTGCCATCAAGGACAACACCTATGCCATAGCTCCAAACCTGTGCCATAATGCCAACAATCTCCCCCTTTGGACTTGATGGCAACCCCAAGATCCTCAAAGTCATTCTCCCCCTTTGTCATCAAGGGCAAAGGATTGTGCTCCCCATGAGTGCATGTTGAAATCTCTGCCCTGCTGTGCTGACCATGCTCCCCCTGACTCTAGGCAAGATCTGCAAAAATATGTTCTTCAAGAAGAACCATGACTTATACATCATAAAATACCTTCCTATCACCAAAAGACTCAATACATACATCCATCACCCAACCAAGTGGGGATACATCAGCAATTTACATATGACAACCAAGTACTTTACATCTTCATCCCAGGCATAGTGGGGAAACCAAAATAGGTTGTTACATGACCTTGACACCATAAAAGAGATACATGACATAGAGACGAAATATCTAGAGCAAGACTTATGAAAGTCACCAATAACTGATATCAACAACATCTGTCAATCACCATTCAGATCAGCAACCATGATTTCCTTCTGTTCTCTCTCTGCATTTGTTTTACCTGAAACCAACAACAGTTGTGAACTTGAACCAAAATCTTCTAAGATAATGCCAACAATGCATCATTAGAAGTTTATCCGCTCCCCCTAAACCAGTGCCAGATGGTCTCTGTCAGACCCATATCAGACTGTCTTCAACCAGAGCCTGTTCCTACTGATATTCATCAAGCCTCCATATATGCGACTGTCTCTGCACAAACCAACGTATGTACATGGATCCTCCTCAGGAAACTCACGTATGCCCATTTTTCTCTAAAATAGACAAGTTTTAAAAGCAAGATGATGCATCAACTACTCCCAGCTTCTGTCTGAGGTATTCAAAAGTTTCCCTGGGCAGTGGTTTGGTGAGAATATCAGCAACTTGTTCCTTAGAGGGAACATACTCCAATTTGACCTTTTGTTCCAGCACTTGTTCCCGGAGAAACTGATACTTGATCGGTATGTGCTTAGTCTTTGAATGCATGACAAGATTCTTTGAGATACTGATAGCACTTGTATTATCACATAAGATGGAGATAGGTGGAGTACAAGTGATTTGAAAATCCTACAAAGTTTGCATCATCCAAAGGAGTTGTGTGCAACAAGATGCGGCAGCCACATATTTTGCTTCAGCTGTAGATAGAGCAATCGAACTCTATTTCTTGCTGAACCAAGATACTAATCTAGAACCCATAAAGAATGCACCACCACTTGTGCTTTTTCTGTCATCCACACTTCCAGCCCAATCTGCATCTGTATAAGCATGAAGAGTGAGATCTGTATCTCTATGATACCATAAACCATAGTTTTGAGTTCCTTGAAGATACTTGAAAATTCTCTTCACTGCCTGAAGATGAGTTTCCTTTGGATTTGCCTAAAATCTTCCAACCATTCCCACTGCATGCATGATGTCTGGTCGGGTACCTGTCAGATAAAGCAGACTTCCAATCATGGATCTATATGTTGGTTGATGCACTGCTGCTGATTCATCATTTGCATTGAGGCTGCATCCTATAACCATAGGGTACATACTTGTTTTGCATCTTCCATGCCATATTTCTTCAAGATCTGCTTGAGATACTTGGTTTGAGACAAAAATATACCGCCTTCATTTTGTTGGATTTGTAATCCAAGAAAATATGTCAGTTCTCCAAGCAAGGAAATTTCGAATTCTTTCCGCATCACCAAGGCAAAGCTTTGACTCATAGCTTCTTCATTGCTGCCAAAGATAATATCATCTACATACACAACAAGTATTAGCAATTTGTCATTTTCAATTTTTATATAAAGATTGCTATCTGCTGATCGTTTTGAAAAACCTCGTTGATGAAGATATTTGTCCAAACGGTAGTACCAAGCCCTTGGAGCTTGTTTAAGACCATAGAG